>SJJU01072895.1:9445-27029 GCA_012932125.1 Conopomorpha cramerella | reverse complement strand
TTTAGGGTACATTCAAGCGTTTGGGATTCGTGTCGGTATAAATTCACAGCCGTGGGTTTCCAGTACGTTATAACTCGCTAAAGCAGATTCCTAAAAAGTTACGAGAAAACTAATCAGCGTATTCATGAAATGTTAAAACGTTGATTTGAACTTAGTTTCTCCATATTTAGCGTTCTTTTGACTAGCTTTAGAGTCCTAAACTAGTAGCGCACTAGCGCTGGTTTAACGTTATGCATACTACGATAAGTAAATGCAGTTTTATTAAATATAGAAATAGTTAGAGTAAGTATTAGTAGACAGATAATAATACCATACAACTTAATACCCACGACCACAAAATATTTTCTCATATTTTCCTGGAATCTGAAGTAGCATCTTGATTCAGACGGACATAATCCGCAAGCAGAGTTGCACAACGTGCTTGTCAATGCCTCTCTTTAGATTCAGTGTAGCATAAAAGCCGAAGTTTTCTGTGTAGTCCACAATATCTTTCAACCTGATTCGATGGAAACGGTATGCATTTTTCATGCAGAACTACGACGGCGTTGCTGCCTCCCGATAGTTGGCCATTTGAATAGGCAAATGCGGAAAACCAAACTTGATACACCAAAAAATGCTGAATAAAACTTGCTAGGTGGAGCAAACAAAGATAGGTACCCTTCTTTACCCTGGCCATTATACCCAGCTCTCGGCAAATACTCTATTATTATGCAAATTTGGCTCATTCAAAGCTGTCTTCTTCGACGTTTAGATACTGTTCGATAATACTTCTTAGCCCTTTGGACAAAAGCTTATTTGCCTGAGGTTGAGTCTTTAAATCCAATAGACCACAAAAGAGAGCAGCTAAGTATGGGGGGTATCTCCCTACTACTTATTGTCATCTTGCCTGGGCTACGCTTGAAGCATATTGATTTGCTAGCGTTGTTTGTATTTATACAGAGAACTTATCACACCGTTTCCACATGAATTGCAATTTAGAACACAGTATTTCTAGAGTCAATAACTTTGAACTAAAATAAGCGATATGTATCTGCATCCATTTGGAATTCCGTTTATCTGCCGAATTCCTATTGTGCTTGAATCTTTCAATGGTGATGTCCGTTGCGGCTACACTGAGACGAACATTGTTCTCAGCTAGATTGCATGTCTCTGGTCAAACTGCATCATACATTCACTGCACAACATCGGGAAATTAATTACCTATCTGATAAAATGCAATGCTCTTCCAATTGCAGAAATTCCCCGCTGATTTGAATTGCAAATAGGTAAGCGTTTTGTCACCATCCTGCATGGTTGCAGCACCAAGTTGCCGCTACGTTCATCGTAGCACGTAGCACGCCCTGTCCATCAATCACTTGAAGTTTATTTTGAGCACAAAACACAGACTCCGGAAAGTCGATACAGAATCTGGCAAATGTACATGGGTCCATCATCTAATAAATACGCTTGCGCTTGGTTAACAGATATAAGTTATTTTGAATTATCAGGTGCCTCTGCCTGCCTCGTTTCGGAGTGTGCCTTATTACTTAAATTTATAATTTTATTATTCATTAAACATACAAGATGCGTTACCCTCGTACAAGAATTTTACATAGAAAGTGCAATAAAGGCAATTAATTTATGTAGGTAAGTAAAGTAGGTACAGTTACTTGGAATCTTGTTGTTATTACAAATGAAAGAAAAATATATGCAAATAAAAGAGGTTTAATGGATTGCTCTCGATATCAGCCCATTAAAAGTTTACGACTGTAAAGAGAATGGTCCCCTCGCAGATTCGATTGGCTCATTTTAATTTATTATCTCATTTATTGCGGGCCTGCTCAATGTACAATTAAATACTTATAAGTACTTACAAGGAAAAAAGAGATCTTCTTTAAAAACATATTAACAAGCAACATCGCCGTATTCCTGTAGTTTGCTAAATATAATTATAGCCTAGCCTAGCTAGCTAATTTGGATAATTAAAGTAGACAATAATACAGTAAGACAACACCTTATTTACAAGTTTTGCTTTGTAATGAACTGACTTGATGAAAAAAATCTTAACAGCATGACTGTATTTCTAAGTAATGTAGACTGGGTACAGTTGGAACATTTTGGATTTCAGTGGTCATAACCCCGTATGTTGTGCCACTATACCTATCAAACATGGTTTTTTTTAAAGTAATTAAGTCATTGGGGGACATCTTCAATGGTCGATCACGTAATATCACGATCAATATGTAGTACAAACGAAACAGGGAATTGTCGATTGGACCGTTAATGGGGCTGGGGATTTTTCGCGTCCTAGTAAAAATATTTGACCCGCCAAACGGTGTTTTGATCATATACATAAAATTGAAAAATCCAATCACAACCATGCGGTGGTAGCCTATATTTAGGGAAACATATTAATGTACCCTCTAGTGTTTATATCATTGTCTTTTGTGTTTGTGTCTCTTCTTGGCCATCCTTAAATAGATAATGCCAAAGAGGGGTAGGCAGAGACACTTGCTAAAGCAAGTACCCACGGTTCACCAAGCGTATTTAACCCAACGTGACAGGGGGTGAGCCAATGAACTTTCCTATTAAAAGATTACGAAAAAAACAACAAATATGTGACATCCAACGTCGTAGAAACTTTATTCCGTTTGCTTGCAGTAGGTAAGTTTTAATATATAATACAAAAAATATAGTAACAATGCTCAAAAGATAGAAAAAATTATACACCCATATCATTAAAATTCATATTAATGTCAAAATATCATGAAAACATCCTGAATATGTATGTGATACAAACTACACTTCCGATGTATAAGGCGGTGCTGTAACTATGCAAAAAGGCCGAGTTGCACAAGTCCGTATCGCAAATATCGCACTCCTTGTATTTGGGCTTCAGATACGGGAAATCCGGATCTATGCATGCGCTTGCGCAGTCACGCACAATGACTGTACCATCTGCAACAAGAATAAGCACTTATGTAAGGGAAAATAATGAGAGGAATGTATAGGTGTCTACTGTAGACAGTTAATAAGATTTAATAAGAATAGTTGAATGTGGCAAATCTAAGCACACATCTCAGAACTCACGAAGAGAAATTTTGAAAAAAAAAAATACACTTCACGCCTTTAATCCCAAAGAGGGGTAGGCAGAGGGTAAAAAAAATTAAAGAATAAAAAACTTCCTTTTACATTTCCCCAAACAAACTTATTATAAACTATTTCGGATATAACGGATTTCAATTAAAGTTGGCGGTGAGATATATAAAGTCTATTTTATCCCGCAATATCCACGAGAACCCAGGATAATATGTAAGTACCTAGTTATACTGGTTATTCTCTCCTGTATTGCTCACGGGGATCTGCGTCACAGATTTTGAATTCTATTCACCGGTAATGGAATGGAAAAATAACACCTCTTTACAGCAGGGTAGCTTTCGTGACTTCATTTCTTTTTGGAAACTCAATCATTCTTTGATTGATTTCTTAGCTCCTTTCTATTACCGCCAGAAAAGCAAAAATATTTCAAAATCGTATACGGTACTACGTATATCTGTGCATTCCTGCTTATTGAAGTAATAAATGTAAAGAGTGAAGAATCGACTTCAATCAATACTAGTCGCCCGGCTAATACGATTTTTTAAAAGTTCCCCTCGATTTATATTGTGTTCGCCATAATCATACCCTGATTTCCTTATCTTCTTTGTAACAAAAAAGTCATCAAAATCGGTTCATAAACAACGAAGTTATCCGCGAACCAACATAATGCAAAAAAAAAACTAATATAATATACGGTCGAATTGAGAAATTCTCCTTTTTTGAAGGCTCCTAGAAATGGCGTAAAATGTAGAAAATTTTAAAAGTGCCTATATACTCACTTCTATATTAAATGTTTAAAACGGGTATTATAGCGCGAAGATTAATCAAAGACAAGCATTCAGCTTACCTTCGTTGTTTGCCCGACGTTTGTCTTTGATTAATCTTCGCGCTATAATACCCGTTTTAAACATTTAATATCATGTCAGTGCGCGTTTCCTTAAAAAATGATTTACTCACTTCTAGTTTCAAAAGCTTTCTTTACGCAGGAGTCGTGTCCTTTCCTACAGTATTTGACGGTAGTCTGACGATCTGGGTTAATGCACCTAGGGTTGTTTGTCGTCGAACAAGCGTAGCACACCCTAGAACTCTGCATCAGGAGCGCATTCCTGTCTTCTGCCCCGCTGATAGCGAGACCTTGCGAAGGTTCCAGAAGCTGCTTCTCTATCGCATCGTTTCCCATATTATAAGTATCATCGGCGTCCAATTTTCGTCTGTTGTTTATTTGCTTTTTAGTATCACATACAGGTTCCACTGATGTGTTTTGTGGATCGTCTTCGATTTTTTGGATTTGTTCGGGATTAGCCGCCAGCGGATCCTCCGCTTGGTTTTGGGGATTGAATCTTCTGTTGTCGGGTTCTACTAATATGTTGGGATATTTTTCCTCTTCGTCAGCTGGATTTTCCACGTTGGTAGGAGTATCGGATTGACGTGGTGGTGGTGGTGGTGGCAGCTGCGGCGAAGGTGGCGGCTGCGGCGATGGTGGTGGCTGCGGCGATGGTGGTGCTGATCTTTCTAGTGGAATAGGAGGTTCCTGTTCAGGTGGGTAGTTGGATCGCCGGCAAGGGTTCGGAAGGCCGTTCTGCCCATCGTGTTGTGTGGGTGGATTCCCAGGCAGAATTCTCTGCTGTAACTCAGGGTCCTGTTCAGAATTTCTCGGTAGCCGCAAGTGAGATGAACCTGAAACCACTGGAAACAATTTTTCGTATAAAACTCTATGATATTTTGGGTTCGAGTTTAATTTTGATTTGTTTGTTTCAGTTTTTTCCGTGCAATAAAATATATAGTAGAACATCAATATAAATAATACATTTTACGCCTTTTACTCCCAAAGCGGCGTAGGCACTTGCTAAGAAAATGTCCATGGAGCGTATTTAACACAACGTGATGGGGATGAGCCCATTGCTGGTTAGTATTTTACAACCTAGGATCTTCATTTATATTACGTCTATACATACATACATGTACCTCGCTCTTTTCGGTTGATGATGAGAATATACAAAAAAGAAAAATATTTGTGTACTAACATTTTTGGAGGTAATTTGTAACAATATGACGTGCGCAAAGCGGCATGTTACCCTGAAAGGGTTTAATACGAACTTTATCGTACTTAGTTATTATTTAACCCTTAACTGCATTTTGCTTCTGCTTTTTTTGTCTGAATAAAACCTTATCCTTCTTAACTTATGTGGGCATCATGGGAAAAAAATAAAATATTAAAAGTGTTCTATAGTATAAAACTGCGTTCATACGTATAAGTTGTACCTTTGACAATCTGTAGATGGGACGGCTAGAAAAAAAATCGAGGAAAATTATACTGATGTAGTATTACATCACTATGCAGCTAAGGGTTAAAAGTTAAAGGATCTTTTTGTTCTTATGTGGAAAGATGTGTCGGGCGGATGATTCTTTTAAATGTGTGGGAAGTGCGGGTTTTAGTCGAGTTATCAAATAAATATTTGTGTATACTTAATAGGTTGGTACGTTAAAGGGAACATCGAGAATGACAGTCAAATATATTATCAATGTTGTGTTTGGAATATAAGGGACTTTTCTGAATCTATCATATCAAATGGAGTGTGTCCTCTTTCCGAAAAACATATTTACTTTATTTATGTATGTATGTAAATTATTTACCTATATTAATATTGTTGAGGATATATTTGATTGTCTATTATATTGGATAGGTAGTGTACTGGATGGACCGATTTAATAATGTCTTTCATTGCTTAAAAGCTACACTATCCCCGGCAAATCTTACTAAAAATCCATTAATTTAAATAATGCGTGGGCGAGATCACGGGGCGCCATCAGACTCGTAAATACGGATACTGTTTTTGGAGGTAACCATTTATGAGGCAATTACCAGTACCGCACGCGGATTAATTTCCACAGTGATTTAAAGTATGAAAATACACCAGTAAATTGTTATTACCTGAACAAAATAGCAACAACGCGGAGATGAATATCGATGAAAACATTACGCTATTTTCCGAAACACCTTCCACCACTAGCTATTAAAACTGAATGAGTTATTTCTACGTGGAATCAAAATTAAGTACATGTACTTATAGAGGTAAAACTTTATCGGTTGGAAGTTGTAAAAATATATCGTGGTATTGTTGTGTGGCGTACTGTGGAAAGTTATTTCTTATAAACAATGGACGTTCCGCAAAAAAGAATACTTACATTGTTCTCATTATAGGTATCTCGTTGAGCAAATCACTGATTATTTCGTCTTGAGAATGAAAGCAGAATGAAGTCATTATGCGAGATTGAACTTTGGATGGAAATCTCGTCCGTTGATTTTTTATTACAAAATTACTGTTTTTCACGACACCTAACTGGGTTTGAGATGAACTAAATTGGATATTTAGTATCTCGGGAAAATCTAGAGATTATGTTATTTTAATAAAAAATAAAAATAAATACACTTCACGCCTTTTAATCCCAAAGCGGGGTAGGCAGAGGCACTTGCTAAGTAAGCAAATGCCCACGGTTCACCAAGCGTATTTAACCCAACGTGTCGGAGGGTGAGTCCATCACCGTTATAGGGTTCGCACACCTTGTGGTGTGCGGGTATCATCACGATGCTGTCCTTCACCGTAAGAGCGTTGCGTTGCGTACATAGGCTCTAAAAAAGAGTCCCATGGGTACACGTCCAGTAGTCAGACTCGAACCCGCGACCTCTCGGTTACAAGTCAAGTATCCGACCATCTGGACCTTTTAATAATTTATTAGAAAACCTTAGAGGACTGAGTGCTAAAAGTAAAACAATAAATGTCCTTATGTAATGTCTTAGTACACCACATGACAGAACGAAGCGTTCATACATACCTACTGGAGCTTGGAATGAGGAGATCCACCCTACATCGTTCTTTGTTAACAAACTTCAAAAAGGCAGATTCAGACTTAAATCTTCAACCTTCCGATTGCATGGCAAGTAATCCAACCACTATGCTGTTTAGACTTTCAAAAATATACCTTTTTAAATTTTATTATAAGTATCTTTCCAATTCTTCAGAACATACCTATTTCAGCTATCCTGACTTCTATAGTATCTATATAAACCTAGGTAGGTAGAAGAATTATTGGTGAATTAAATTACGAGCAATTACTTTCCTAAATTAGCAGGCTCGTTTCAAATCTTCCGCGAAGGTATTTCAATATAAAATACAACATCAATTGGTTCTAGTATTGGCTTTCAGGAAAGGAAATACTTTCGCCAAAAGACTACCATCTTCCCATAAATTACTCGCCTACGTCTTGCACACAGGGGAAAAATAACCTAGAAAAAAAACATGTTTTATTTTGTAGTATTAGTTCTAGCCAGTTCAGTGGGACTACATGTTGCTTAGGACTTTTTCTTGGTAATCGCTAAGTATTCGTTGCATAACAACCTATAATATGTTAAATATATCACAAAATTGATATATTTCTTCCAATGTATAACGTAAGCGGTGACCTAAAGGTTATCCAGGGTACGAAAGGAATTATCGTGCGACGATATACACCGACATCGACAAATATTAAGTTCTCCGTCTAAAATCTAACTGACAGGCCAAAAGTGTTCATAAAATATGTTTTTAAAGGTGCTGCTCATTCTATTACGAATTGTATACGTGAGTATCTATGTGCTTCTCTAAACAGAACAGCTTCTCATCGATCTCTGAGAAGTTTAGTTGCAGTTTCAATAGCATTTGCTATCCATTGCTGGCTCTGACGTTTCAATAATTGTCAAAGTTTAACAACAAGCAGAATCGATCGATACGAAGATAAACGCGAGGTGCTTGGTGGTTAAAAGTAGCATACATTAGTTCTAGTAATATACATGAATAAATTACTAACTATTCCTGGATCCGCGAAAAAAGATCTAATTTGTTCACTTTTGTAATGGACGGACAGGTAGAGAGTAGAGAATAGACTTTATTGAAAATATTTGAAATTAATTCGCCCCGTAGTTGTCCCGGAACGGTTGTCATTGAAGAATTCGACTACAACCCTGCCATACTGATGACACACGAAGCTGAGACGTAGATACTGAAAGCGAAGTTCGCCAGCCACAGGCACAAATTCAAATTATTTACCTGGAAAGCTCACTCTAGGCTCTGAAAATCGGAAAACTTATAATTATATACCGTCGATTTAAGAACTACCTCCTTTTTTAAAGTCTATAAATATACATTTTTTGTATTTTTTAAGTACTTAGTTATGGAAAATTAAATTAAAAGCACCGCTTTACTGGCCGGTCGCTGACTTCATACTTCATTCAAAATACCCTGAACACTACCTTTACAGAGGAAGAACGTGCCAAAATTCACGCTTCAAACAATAAAAGAAAACAGCGATTTTTAAACTCGACGTCGCTTTCCGCTTGTTCTGTTCGATTTTGTGAGGGTCCTGCTTCGTTAGGGAGGACGGGACCATCCTCCGGGTGGAAATGTGCTTTACGAGGGAAATCTTGCTGCCAGTTTTACTCCAGCGTTTTAGTACACGGCGACAACATCAGACGCGGCAATATTAAACAGAATATTTAAAGGCTCGTTTTCGAACTTTAATTTTCGTTCAATCCAATATATTTTTTAGAAGTCAATCAATATTAGTGTAAATCTCTTCTCAATTCACAATAACGTAATTTATGAAATTCAAAAGTTAATCTCGGATTTTAAAGAAAACAGTATAAAATGTATTTTAATCTGTTCTTTTTATTATAAGTTATAATCGTTAGGTTATCAAGAATATCTTAGGTTATTTTATTCTCACGCAATCTTTAGGATCGCTGCTCATTACTGTAGTAGGTAATTAATACGTGATGCATTCTAAGAAGCAAAAGGAAGTAGTCTATTAATACGAATATTGAATGCGAATCATTATGCAATTGTTTTTTCTTGTTTCCCGAAATTTTCTCAAATCTTTCTTGTCTTATTGACGACTCATGGAGGAACGACTTCTCAGTGTTTCAAAATTGAAAGATATTCAAAATCAATATTATGCTGTCTTTATTATTCTTTACACAAAGTTGTAGTATGCTACTTAAGTGGCTCCAAACTTTTAAATGCTTTTGAGTGGCAGTTACAATCTTTTCATCAAAAACAAAGCAGTGCCTAGCTTTTGCGAATCATTTCAAAACTGTTTTCCTGATATAAAAGGGAAAATGAGAATATTTATCTTATAATAATGCCCTTGTTTTTTACGAAGCTCGTTTGTATTTGTTGTTTAGCATATATATAATAATAATATGTATAACAGCTCTATTAGCGTAGCACATCTGCTCAGAATTGCGTGCCGCTTGCGTACACAACCCGGTGGCAGCTTGACGGGTAAACACGGATATAATAAGGAAAAAGCTCCTTAAATGCTTGCGTGAAGTAAACTAGAGTTGCATGAAATTCGAAAGCAAAATCGTATAATAGTCGTTTAATGCCCTCTCTGCCTATTGTGCCCCGAACTAACTCAAAAAAAAGTTATTGTTGCTAGATTATTTATGTATCATAACACCCGCTATCGGCCAATCACAGCTGGTATCAACTGATTTGATTGCCATGTCAAATTGATTAGGTACGTATGTTTTATGAAACCCGTGGGAAATATTGGGAATTGATCGACGATCCTAAGGTACACAGATATATCGCGATAGGTGAATACGTATAAATGTAACTCACTACTGCTATTACTATTCCGCAAAACAATAGTAAGATTCAGACATTACCGAAGAGTGTAGTAACCAGTTTAAGGGCGGTAACATAGGTGCGATGGGTAACTTGATTTTAAAGCATACCGTTTGTATTATAAGTTATAATTAAAATCTGACACAGTCAATCACTTAAACCGTCATGTAGAGCGTCCGTACCATAGTTTGATAAGTCTACAAGTAATTCCTTGGAATCCAACAGTAAGCCTTCTCTAAGTTACCAGAGAGCCTTTTTACAGGCCCGAGGTCGTCAGGTTCCGGGACACCAGCAACCTGGTTGCCCATGTCCAGGAATGACCAAGGATTGGCAGAAAGGGTAAGTATAGGTATCGGGTTTGGGTAAAGGAAAGTAATTTGGAGCTGGAAAAGGATTAAGGATAAGTAGAGGATATAGCAAAACGGAAGGATTTGGATTATGCTGTCGATATGTCGCTTCCCTTGACGATAACCAAGTGTTAGTTCAATGTTAGTTAATTTATTATTTGTAACAATGAACCTTCTCACGTTAATAAAGTATTGTTTGATTTGATAGCTCGAAGAGCCGGAACAAATTGAAAATGTAGTTCCAATTTCAAACGTCGTTTTGTATATGTCAAAGGTGGATCGTAAGATTAGCCCGATGGTGAAGCAGCGGCTGATCCTGAGAGTCTTAAATCAATACGTTTGATGATTGATTGATAAAGGGAAGGAAGGGAAACACCGTTAATAATGAATATTGGCAAAACAGCTAGCCAAGCCAGCTAGTATAGTATATTTGGTATTGTATGATCCTAAATCAGAAACCCCAATACAATCGCCATTAATAAAAAATGTGCATACACGAAGCAGGAAGTCTTAATACATTTTGCAAAAACAAATATCGCCGGCATTTCCTCCCGTTTCTCAAGTTTCATGTACACATACACAGTGTATACCTACACATACATTTTGATCGTGTAAAGTGTATAATATTTCATGGGTGCTGGGCTCGCTTCCTCCTTTCGGGAATTTAGTGCGAGTAAAAGGATTTCCCAAATTTATTGGTGTTTAAGATATTTTAATAGGCGAGAGTGAGGGAGTTCCTTTTTCATTATGGTAATTTACTTGGAGTCGGTTGCTGGATTTACCATCTTATTTGGTACCAGCTGGCCCGGCAAACGTTGTTTTACCTATTATCATTATGTGTCTTTCCCTGTTATTATACGTAAATATAAACTTTCTATATCGTATAGCCGTGTGGTGACGGCGAATAGAATACATGTGTCACCACCCCAGCCCAACCTTTCCCGTCATGGGGGTCGTAAGAGGCGACCGAGGGAGCTCTCCAGAGAACGGGAAGCAGCGCTCTCTGTGAGTTAAACCACAACACCACTGCGATCGCCAACCCGCCTGCCAAGCGTGGCGATTACTGGCATATCACCCCAAATGACGGATCTCATTAGGGGAAGCCCTCGTCCAGCAGTGGACGTTATGTGGCTGATGATGATAAACTTTCTAACCTCCCTATCTATCTCACGTAAACATCATAAAATCCTCTGTGCAAAATTTTAGCTCTAGGGTTTAGGGTTTAGGCAAGGCGTTGATGAGGCACTGATGAATGAATCAGTTCGAAGTTTGAGTTTTATATATACAGCTAAAGTGCATCTATTGTGTTTACTTATTAATCTAGTTATTAGCTTTTATATTTGACTTAATAATAATAACAATATATTTTCGTAGTTTGAGTATGTAATCAATATATAGTCGAAAAAAAAACAAAGTCGCCTCCAGCTGTCTGTATCTATGTGATTTAAACTGTACAATCTTTAATATAGAGTGATTTTATAAGGTTTATTTGTATAATACATTTATAAAATAGCAGGGAAAGACTGTTAATACTATATTTGGCAAAACAACGTTTGCCACGTATACTATATTATAAAAACTAATACACTAAACCTACTAGTTTACGCCCTCACAGATTTCCCAGTACCGTGGGATCAATTTTTCTATTTTTTATGTCCACAAAAATACTCTACATAAGCTAAAAGAATTATCCGATAAATTGCAATCGTTCGAAAGCTGCGCATACCTATATATATTTGATGATGTTACATTTTTTTATTGTTTATGAGTACCTCCGGTACCATGAAACAAATTTCGTTTGATCTTTGTCCAGCGCGACAATCAAAAACTTTTATCAAATGTTTCAAAGCTTCTAGCACGCACTAGAGTCCGGGTTTACTCTATATTTTTTTAAACACAGTGAACAAGCGTTTGACCACCATACTGCCTGATGCTAAACAGCGATATGGTCTACGATGGAGCACACTTGTTCATTAGGTACCTATGACTGGAAAACCTCCAGATTTTACTGCGCAAGAAACACAGACTCCGGCAAGTTATTTCACACGACGGTTCGTGTGCAATTAATCCCTTAACAATACAAAAGGTGTGCAAATTAAAAGTTTTACCGATGGTTTGTCTTCTCTACTTCGTGTTTCCCAGTGGCAGCGATAGCAAATCTAGTTTAAATTATACTCCGTAGAATAATCCTATCGACTGGGCATTTTTCAACTACGCTGCTTCATACATAAAAAACATTTTCAGCTGAAAATCTCACTACTTTGCTATTTGATAGTTTAGCACAGTTAACCCAGATCACATTAATAGGTACTTCCTCATCAAGATAGGTCCCAAGATAGTCTATTGAAGTAGGGTTTAAGCACATCATCAAGGCGATAACGCCGTTTCAATCCATCCAATTGTTCCTTATCAGATTTCATTAACAATGAAAAAGGGAACTTTTAGGGCCAAGGCCACGTTGGACCTAGATTAAGGTATATAGTGCAGCTCAAGATAAACTGGTTCAGATTAATAAAGATGTCTTACCACTACACCTTAGTAAAATGTAAGTTAAAGCACACATCAGAGGCGTTTCTTTGTGTTACCTTGTAATTTATTGGCGGTAACCCATTATTTCGGCGCCATTACCCCAAATGGGTCTGTCAAATGTTACTTTGATACGATTTAGGTACCTACAAGCAGAAAACGTAGGACTTTCGTGAATGTGTTTGAACACACTTGTATTTTGTGGGAGTTGTTACAACAGTTGACGTTGGGGTATAAACGAGTTCTTGAGTGGAGACCGCGTCTCGGCGAAAGGAGTGTAGGACGTCCTCAGGCAAGGTGGACTGATGATATGCGCAAGATGAAAGCGCTGGCAGAAGCTGGAAGCGAGAAGCCGAAAACAAATCACAGTGTGGCGTGCATTGGAGAGGTCTATGTCCAGCAGTGGACGAATATGGGTTGAAGATAATAGTGAAAGGTTTCGTATGGAAAATAATAGAAATTAGATAGTTTTTCGTTAAAAAAAATTATGTTTGCCACATTTTCAGACGTTCACATTTACGTTTTTAATATACTAATTGCTACAGAAATTAAGCACACTGCTGTTTGTGTTCTTAATTTCTCTTTGCCTAATTCCTATCATATTCTACTAACTTTATGTCTACAAACAAACAGCAATTCTGAATTGACACAGTACAGTTGTCCCTTAGTAATTTTCTATAATTTGACATCTTATCATAAAGAGCACGAACAAAGCATTGCTCCAAAAGCATAAAATATAGTACGATATTATATCTTAAACTCGTCAATATGGCTCACCGCCGACGACGCGTCACCTCGCTGTCGTAAAATCGACAGTAAAATGAAAACTATAAAATATGTTACAGACGCCATCTAGATTACTGAATGGAAAATTTAACCCGATTTGAAACGATATACGACGAGAAGGTGATCTTTGTTCGAAAGACAATAATATTTGAACTAAACAAAACTAGTCTTCGAAGCGTAGAGGTTCCAACTAGTGTGGTGAGGTTGAACAGTTTCAGTCCATGAGATGTTCCTAGTATTTTGCAAAGTTTGCGTGACGATCTGAATCTCAAGTGGGAAGCTGTCAATGACTGAGAAACTTTGTGTTTCGACGATTCAAACTAACACAAGCACACAGAACTAGATGCGAAAAGTTGAAATAGTTATATTTGCAAAGAGATATTGCAGCAAAAGCTGCGTTTTTCAGCTATGAATGATTTGTTTTCGGTCTACAAACTAGTATTTTATCATAGTTTAGATAATTAATTAGTAACCGACGAAAGCGAAAATGATTTATTGTCTATGAACCTGGAGGTAGCCGAGGTTTCCCTAGCTGGTCGAATAAAATTTATACAATTTGCATCTTACTCAGCGTTTTGTGATTTTCTATTGTTGTAAGAAATGCAATATTTGACGCGTGTCAAATTATATCTTTTAAAGGGTTGAAGTAAAAAACATATAAAAACGGTGTTATACAGAACCTTCTTTTTATTTTTTGATGTTGGTTAAAACAGTATCTTATCTATAACTTTTATTAGTCAGTGGGTTAGTATGTTGGTAACACTTCCTTTAATATGGTATCTGCACAAGATTACACAGCACATGTCCTCTTTCCTCCAATTCGAAGACGTAGATAATTACAACGCCTAAATATTTACCTATGAAGTTTGGTAAACACTGCTGAAACAAATATTCTACACCTTTTCTGGAACTCTCTCCAAACACTTTTATTAACCAACTTCTAAGGGGCACGTTAGAAAAATTAAACAGCTACCGTAAGCAATTCCAATATATTAAGCTCCGCCGGACCTAAAATTGCCTCACTTTCGCTTATTAGGGTGTTTTATTCAAAGGCAGAACACCTTTCGGTTCAGCATTGTACCGTTTTACCTTAACTATAACCATTTTATCTTGACCTTTATCTTTAAGACAAGTAGTATGCATCCGAGGATATTATTTAGCACAATTTTGTGTACGCAAAAAGCGGCTTTGAGTTGAAAAACCTTCATAAATCAGTTTTCAGGAGTCGGTGTCCAAACCGGTGACTCGTAAAGCTGCCCATTAATTTGAATTTCGAATAAGGGTTTTTTCTGTCCAATAATAAAGAGTATTTAGCTTGAATATACTTTACCCTACCTATTAAAATTGTAAAGATGTTAGGGCGGTATTCAAATGAAAAATGCTGAGTTGAGATTTTTTATTTAGGTGTCAGTACGGACAACAACATAAAGTTTATAGGTACTTATTTCTCTATTGTTATCGAGTTATCGAGAGATTTACTGTTGTAATTTTTACTGTATTTCCCTAATAACTAGGTAAATAGGTAATTTGTAGTATATTTAAAATAAAAAAAGAAATCTAACACACCAATGAACAATAGTTTTTTTGTTAATTTTCAATAAATATTCCGTACTAAGTAGTCTTTCTTGATTACAATAAGAAATACGCGAAAAACTCTATCTTTAACACAAAGAAATTAGTCACCAATAAACGTATATACGTTGGATCCTCATGTTACGACATAGACGTAACGATCGTACCTACTTAGCCGAAATAGCTTTCGACACAAAAAAGCCGGAGAGAAACTCCTTAGAAAAATTGTCCGACCAACCCTTTTCTAGTGTTAGAAGCGAGCACAACATATTGGATACGTTTGTCAAGAGTTCAATGGTTCATGTTTCATTGCCGGGCAAAGTGCCCTTTTAAACGCTACGTTTCACCCTCTTTGTTTTAACATAGTTCTATAGGCCATCTACGTTCTAGGCTATTACCTGAGCCATTATCTGGAATTCTGTTTTATACGTACGTGTGCATTTGTTGTTGGTGGGCGTTACATTTTTGTAGGAATAGTTTATTTGGTTGTGTAGAGTAAAGTAAATGCCTTCCAGGTAAAAAAAACGCATGTATTTGTACGAAGATGAAAAATAGTTCTTTTCGTTTCCCAGCATTGTCGCCATCATAAAAGTAGTTCATTTTGGCGAGCCCAATACCTTTGTAAAATTATTGTTCGGGGTCTATTTACATTATATTTATTGGAGACGCGAAGTGGAGTATCTTGTTAAGAGATGCATAAGAAGCACGTCCCTGTTGGTGCTGTGGAAAATAGGCTCCTGATTTAGCCGTGAGTCTGGTTTTCAAATGTTGAAGAAAGAAAATATGTTTTAGAGACTAACCTCTACTTCAACCGACCGGAGTGTAGGTTTACTCACTACTTAATTTTATTATTGTAACTGAAATACCTAAAACGTATTAATTTGTTTGTTAGGAAAAAATACACTTCCGTCTTCTTTAATCCCAAAGGATGAGAGGCACGTTCTAAGTAAATATATATATATAATATAGGTAACCTGTCTTTACGAAATATACGTACCTACCTATCTACTCACCCACAAAACAGAGAACCTTAATTGGCCTATGTCGTGAGACAACAAAAAAAGATCTAGCAATAACTCTATTATTAGGTCGGGAAGCCAAAATACTAAGGTAGGCAGTGTATTTTTTGCCTATATGGTGTGCACCCCACTGCAAACACTCTTAGCTCGTGTTAAAAAAAACATCTAAAATAAAAGCCAATACAAGGCACATAGGTAGGGGTTTAGATCATAAATAACCCACAGACTTTGGCTTCGCTTTTCCCGAAAATACACGCTGTATAGAAACGGGTAATTACGTGTAAAGGGTACCCTTAGAATACAAAGCGTATAATACGAAAATAATTATTTTGCTAATGGTATACTCAGTGAGGAGTTTCTGGTGACAGTTTTCGTTCCTAGTACAGTCTTTCATGTCGAATTAAGTAGGGGTAAAATTAAGGTAAAATGTCAAGAACAGAGTTACCAGCGTCCATAGTACAAATTATTAGTGTTCAAATTATTTTTGCTAATTAATTTTGCTTTTTCTTATTTTATTAGCTCACATAACCCTAGAAGTAGTAAGTGCTCAAATAAATAAAAAATGCAATAATTTACAGTAGATAGACTGTTAAGATAGATATGAGATGGTATTACATTATTAACAGTGTTTCTCTTTTAAAGAAAACCATATCAAAATCTGTTGCGTAGTTTTATTCGGAGTGGGGTTCCCGGTGATGGTCGGTGATGCCGAATGCTCCTATTTCCGTAGTGGATGAGGAGTATTAGAGTGGACGAACCACCGTTCATATCGAGGAGGAGTCCACAGAGGCTGGTTGCTCGTTGGGTGAGGCCTGGAGAATGTCCTCCGGGTGCCCAGAACCCATCCAGTACCAGCGATAGCTGCAGGTTATCGGGGGGGTTTTAGTCAGTAGAAGTTTGACATTACCCCCTCGCCATCCCCATAGCGGCGGGATACCCATGAGGATCGCCCTTGGTAAAAAAAGGATATAAGGATTATTTTCATGTACAAGTATTACCAACTTGACTCGTCATTGTCATTATTTGTGAAAATCAAGTAAAATTAAGTAGAATAAAATTAAGTACAATAGGTACAGATAACATGAGGGTTTCACGGAACAAATCTTACTTAATCACGATGTGCCCTTAATAAATCTTTAGACTAAATATTGCAATAACACGGGTACTGTCTCCCGGGAGTAACCCAGAAGGGTTAAATCATTTGTGACACATAATCATTTTAATGAAGTGATAATGTGTAGTTACATTATATGTTTTACTTAGTTTAAAGTAAACTAAACGTTAAGACCCGTATTCATAATAAAAAAGAAAAATAACTAACTTCGACCAGTACCCTGGTTTCTTTATCATGGACCACCTTGGAAACATCTTCTTTCCAACAAAATTATTTTGTCATAAAAAACGTCGGAGCTATCCGCGAACTAACATAAAAAACCAAGCCTGGCCGAAGGTGGCATGAAAAGTACTCGAAACCGGAGGTCATGTATGAAAAGATGTATGAATGTAGATGAGCGAAAGGGGTATGTCAGGATCGTGACAAATGGAGATCTGTAGTCTCTGCCTACCCCTCTGGGAGACAGGCGTGAAGTGT
>SJJU01072894.1:0-19684 GCA_012932125.1 Conopomorpha cramerella | reverse complement strand
CATATAGGCAAAAAGACACTGCCTACCTTGGTATTTTGGCTTCCCGACCTAATAATAGAGTTATTGCTAGATCTTTTTTGTTGTACTCACGACATAGGCTAACGAAGGTCCTGTGTTTTGTGGGTGAGTACATAGGTACCTATATTTCGTAAAGACAAGTTACCTATACATAGGTGTCAATCCTTGGGGATTACTGCCTGCCTTGTCGTAAAAGCCTGTGCACGCCACTGCCGATTGGTACACGTTCAGAACAACAGAGGCCCGAGTCTACTACACTCCTCGTAGATGCATCGCTCTGGCATCGCAGCGGCGAACGATGTGCATCGCTGTTTTACTACGGACGACAGTGGAATGAAAGCAATGAAATCAGCAATGAACATTGTATCCCACGACGTTGCCAGAGCGATGTGTAGTAGACTTAAGCCCCGGGTCTGGAACCTCCTCCTCCCGATTGCATGTCAGAAAGTGACTGTGATCAGTGGACAGTGGTCGGTCCACATCAGAGTCACATTCTGTATGGTAAGTACAACAAGTAATATAAAAGGCGAAGAATACCTACGCAGATAGATACTTACAACAATAAAAGCCAATCGGAGCGAAAGTTTGGATGGCCGAAGTGCAGCCAAGTAATTAAATTCTAAAAGTAAATCCACCGGGAAGAGATCCAATATACCTTCAGCCGGCGGGCAGCCGTGAGACGTCGGAATGCGAGGTACGCCGGCCATTATGGTCGCCGCCTCGCGGTATAGTACTCCGCAACTGAGGAGGTTAGGATCAAAACGTATTAATTTAGGAGTAACCAAATTTTATGAAAAAGGAGGAAAATTTATACTACTCTTAGGCCCTTTCAGAAGAAAAACATAAACAATCGATTCCCTTGTACATATACATGAAATCTATTGTTTCTCAAAAACAATAAAAAAAATAGTACATGGTAGTGAAGTTATACATATATTTGTAAATGTACAAAAATCCTTAGGGGAATAAAAGCAAATTAAGACGTTTTGATTCTAACCTCCTCAACTGTCATGTGAATACGACAGTGTTTTTTTTAAGTTATGTCTCAAAAGAGGAAAAAATCATAGGCTGATATAGATAGATATTCTGTACTTGTAGAGGCTGCAGACGTGGACCTGAAGAGCATGGCTGTGGCTTCTACTAGGTAGGTACCTTAAATATTGCAATGTCAGAAAGTGACTTCTAAGTTGTAACTAAACCTATATTATAAGAACTTAACTGTACACTTAGAACGCAATAAACATTTTGCATTTTTTTCTTAAATCTCGATATGGTATTGTGCGGCGTGGTATTTATTTTTGACAGTATAACTTCTATTGTATCATTAGTTTACAATGTTTTACATATACATTTACGAATATGCCTAATTTTGACTCTTTCTCGTACAGTGAAAACTGGAAGAACGATAAAAATTACTCATACATCTATAAAACTTACTCATGCATTTTGACGTGTGAATAAAATTGCAAGCTACATTGGTTGGAAATACTAAAAGAAACGAATAAGCCATATTAAAAAAAAATCTAAATGTATGAATTCATCATTCATACATTTTGTTTTTTTTTCAATATGGCTTACAATAATAGAGAGATTTATCAAACATTTAATTACATTCACCCCGCGAATACCTTTTACCCTGTTTTAAATATTATTTCCTATCGCGACCGATGATCTCTAGGCCGTACTGTACCGAGGAATGTTCGGTGCGTAGTAGTGAGTGAATTTCAGTATTTTTCCTCTCGCTTAGAAATATCTTTGATTGGAGGATTTGGATTGTTTCTCTACCAAAGATTTTTAAAGCTAGGAATGTTCCTCAAACGTATCTTTCATTACGTATCCTGAAATTTTATTGAAGGGGTGGGATTAGAGTAGACATCTACACAGACATTTTCTAATTTGATTATTATATTTTTGGAGACATAATGCCTCAGATGGCCGGCCTATCGCACATATATAAAACACACATGGACATTATAACTCAATATTGTTCACCGGGTATGTAGGCGCGAAAATAAAATAAATAAATAATAAATATTTTACAACAACACCCATATTGCCTTCATCTCATGTTAAGTAGTACTTGTGTTATGAAAATCAGACAACGAGATATATTTACTTATATTTTTTTAAATTTAAATGTATACTTACATATATAAATAAAACACCCAGACATATCATCGTGGTCACGAGTAGACTGAGTGGACTGAATTTATACATACCCGGTGAACAATATTGAGTTATAATGTCTGTGCGCGTGTCATTAAAATATGACCACACATGGACATAGCTTTGATTGCCTTGAAGGAAATCGTCATGGCGCGCCTTGGAAAGCCCTGTGTCTAGCAGTGGGTATTATAGGGCTGATGTAATGATGATGATTAGAAGAAATACAATAAAACATTACTTCAAACAGGTGACGTCAATTTTCACATTTTTTACGTCCCGTACAAACACTAGACCATTTTATCCTAGACGAAAGTGCTAATGTTGATGTGACTAGTGCTAAAGTTTTCTAAAAAAATAAATCTGTCAAAGAGAGTTGAAAACGAAAGAGATGCAACTACTTTATTCTAGGATCGTTCGTCTTCGGACTCGCTCTTTTGTTGTTTTTTTTTTAAAGAAAACACCATCCTTTTTTTAAATTTAGAACGCGATATATGTACCTCAGACTAAACACAACTAGTCTATTTTTTAATTCGACGAACCAATTTGACAGTTCCTAATTCACACAATTTTGTGCTCAAATACGCGATGTTCTATTTTCAGTTTAACTTACATAGGAATAAATCATCATATTGTACGCATAGGAACTTAGTCCGTCACATTAAAAAAATACTATAGAGATGCAAGCCGCGTAGTACCTTCAATCTTTCCAAACAAAATGACAGTTTGTATCCAGGAATACCCTGTTACGCTGAAAGACACAGAAAATATTTTATTTTACTCTGTCACTCCTGGGTGATTTTCATATTGTTCTCTCGTTTTATTCTAAACGTCAGTTTTGGACTGTAAGTCCAGTTATTTTCGTTCTGAGCGATATACAATCTATCACAGTTTGTATTTAGGTATGTATTTGATTAAAACGCCGCCGGACGCGATCAAATGAAGACAAATAACTAGGAGGAAAACACCAAAACCGAACGCTTCACTAATCGAATAAACTATTTCCAATTGTCTCGAAGCCGATTCGATTCTCCAGGCGGTCATTATTCGAAAATCGAGTAAAAAGAATGGGAATCGATTACAGCTAGTGTCTAAACTGTTCACTAGGTATCGGAGCTGGGACGCGACTTTGTTTGTATGGAACGCTGGTTTTACACCGTTTGTTTTCTGTGTAGCCGTTCATGTCGCGCAATGGAAGAAGAGGCTGCAATTTGCGAGCATCTCACTCGTGAAAATAGACTGCATCGGAAGGAACCCGCGACGCGATCAGCGAGAAGTTGTATTCGCCAGCTCGGGCGTGTTGATTCGTTTCTGATGTTTTGAAAAGTACACTCATTGCCAGCTCTTTGAAGTTTTAGTGCCAGTTTGTGACCTTCGCAACTTTGTTCGGTTACTTACTTGGCAAAGTTCACGACTGAGTTGGACAAGTGGTTACAGTGTTTGCGTCTTGTACAAGTGTCGCGGATTTCAATTCTTCACGTAGTCGGGTTTGTTTTTGTGAGGGCTTGAAGTATTTTTTTGTGTCTGTAGATCATTAGGGTATGAGACACTTGTTGGCTTGAATATTATAAAAGGCGTCTGTGGTCCAGTTAGTCGGATACTGACTTGTAACCGGGAGGTCGCGGGTTCGAGTCCGGCTGCTGGACGTGTACCAATGGGACTCTTTCAGAGCCTATGTACGCAACGCAACGCTCGTACGGTGAAGGACAACATCGTGATGAAACCCGCACACCACAAGGTGTGTGAACCCTATAACGGCGATGGGCTCACCCCCTGTCACGTTGGGTTAAATACGCTTGGTGAACCGTGGGCATTTGCTTATTAAGCAAGTGCCTCTGCCTACCCCGCTTTGGGACTAAAAGGCGTGAAGTGTATAAAAGGCTTGAAGACCAGGATTTAAAGGATCTCCTCTGATTGCCGAAGAGAACAGCTGAAGATCATCGGGAAGGTGCCAGTTGGAGCCTGGCTCCATGCCTTCGCTTTTGTCTCAATAGCATCGAGTTCATTAAGAATTCCCCCCCACCTCCCCATTTTTTATCACTATGACCAAGCGTTTGACCACCATCCTGCCTGATGTTAAGCAGCGATGTGGTCTACGATGGAGCACACTTGTTCATTAGGTACCTTTTCACCGGCGACTGGAAGACCTTCAGACTGTACTGCGCAGGAAACACAGACTCCGGCAAGTCATTCCACATCCTGGCGGTTCGCACTATGAACGTAGACGCAAACCGTTTGGTTCGCGTAAATGGTAAATCCACCTGGTATTGATAACGTGTTGCTGTTTAACAAAAAAAGAGGTAATCGTGTGTTAAATGTTCCAGAATAAATTATACAGTACTATACCCGAACTAAACATAGGTACATAGCTTAACCCTTACGTCCTGGACCGACACAAGCGATTATCTCATCGCCAGTAACATCGACGGGTACTTGGGCAAACCGTCGCGCCTTAATGAAACGTCGTACATAATTCCCTTTGGCCGGCTTTGTCTGTGCATTCCAACGCCGCAGTTATTAATGATCATTTGCCCATACTCTGTACAAGCGGCGACATTTTGAAATGGACACTGAAGAATGGAAATTGAGCTAGTGTTGAGTATGATTCTTACCAAACGAAAGGTCAGTTTTCTGTGGCAGTGTTTAGTTACGCTGAACCCCGCGCCGTGCCTAGCCGTTGCAACTCGCTAATTCATTATGTATTGGAGCGGTATTACTACGTACTTGCAAAATACTTTGGTACGTATCCGATGTTAAATTTAAACACTCAAGAATTTATTCTACCTAATGTTGGGTTTCATGTAGTGGAGTATGGAGTGACACGGATATATTCTCAGTCTTCATTTCTTTCTGTTTATATGGTGTGGTGCGCGTGGATAAAATCAGAAACGAAGTTATCTGACAGAGAACCAAAGTCACCGACATAGCTCATCCGGTTAAGCAATCTACAGTGGCTGAGACACACGACAAAAGGAGTGTAGGACGCCCTCAGGCAAGGTGGACTGATGATAAGATGGCTGACAGAAGGTGGATACGAGAAGCCGAAAAAATATGGCCTATGTCCAGCAGTGGGCAAATATGGGCTAATGATGATGATGTAAAGTCATATACAAAAGCGTTATATGGTTCAGATTATTACTAAAATCTTATGTAAAATTAGAGGCAGATTCCCTGACCAGCAGTCACCGATCGCCATAAAAATACCTCAAACTGATCCAAAAAACCCCTCATAAAATGTTGCCTAGTGGTTTCAACGTTCAGCTTTAATGGGAAAATAAGGAAAACCGTAGCGTCATTGTCGTCGAACCTACAATTTGTATGAACCTTAATAATTTACTGGCTAACAACCATTGTAGTGTACATAGCATCCACAAGTCGTACAACATAAGCTTAAACCTGCCTACACAAACTGTTATTGAGGCAATATCCGACAACAGCCTGTTGAAGACCACCATAAGCTTGATACTTCATCACTAAGCATTCTTTAAGCGAAAGAGCTCTTTTAAATTGTCATGGTTTTATCCCCCAAGGCATGGGCGTGGGATTATATTTCCCATTCTCTCGCAAATATATTTTCTTTGGCTTCTGGCGTTATCCATTACAAATCTCGCGTGTTCTCGAATTTCCAAGGCAAATAGGTTTGTGGTGTCGCGGGGCTTTCGTCGCTTCGTCGCGTACTGTCGACGAAAGAAGATTTATTCAGATTTGTGAAAGTTTTGTTTATTTAAAAGTTGAAGTAGGCAGTCGATGGCCTACATACATTTTAATCTTCTTGCCTTTGAATATTTTAGGGTTAAAGTAGAATTTAATGTTAAAAACTTCAATTTGGAATTTTCTTTTACGTTATAACGTTATACTTTCTTACGTTATACGATCGAAATTAGCTTCTCTTCTATTAGAACTTGTTTTTAAGCGACTTCAAAAAATGGGTCTTTCTCAATTAGATAGTAAGCCTACACGCATTTTTTAAGTTTGTTCGCGGATAACTTCCTAGTTTACCCGATTTTGGTGTTTATTTTGCAAATATTTCCAAGTTGGTCCCGTGACGAGGAAATCAGAATTTGATAATGGCAAACCCGATAAATCGAGCGGAACTTTAAAAAAATCGTATGATCGGGCGAATACTGGTAAAGTCGGTTCTTTTTTTCTTAAAAATTACATTACATTACTTCTTTGGAACTGAAATCACGACAACGCTTACTGCGTTCTACGTCAGTCGGTCCATCAGATATAACACCTACGTAAAGCATTTAAAACTTGTATTATAATAAGTTACTAAATTAACTACCACATAGTGGCGAAGCTAGGGGGTAAGCCAAGTACAAGACAAGCCTATGCCAGGCACATTAAAAATATTTTCAAGGAAATTAAGAAGCGTAGGGACTTATTTATAGCTCAAACAAGTAAGACAAATAAAAAAAATCTAAATAAACATGGGTTAAGTGCCTATTTTTCACTACCGGCTTACCTCCTAGCTTCGCCACTACAACCACATAACATCATCATAGGAATATCTACATCAAGTGTGTAATTACAACAAGCTGTTGAACGCAGACACCACTCTGCAAAACTTTCAGCAAATCGTGAAATCCAACACGTTGCATTCGGCATCATCTCATTTAACCCTAAATCGGTGTAAACACACAGAAAATTTGGCAATAACCCGCGATGCCAGCACCGTACAGGCATATAGGCATTTTGGCAACAATTGTCTACGTTTGCTTTTCGAGAGTGCCATTAGCCAATACAGGCTTGGCAGTGAAAATGGGCGGACGGCTGCGCGATCCTACTACATCTATTGAAATATCGCACATCCTTTAAAAAACTGTCATAACACAAAAAAATCCAGTTTTTATCCAATAATACAGAAAGGTGCATTTTTTTTTCTTTTCAATCTACAAAAACGCCATATTCGTAATTAAAAAATTCGCGGCTAGAGGGCACTTGTGACTGTTTGATTCTGAGCGACTTTTAACAGGGAAATAAATATATAACTTAAAATTGTGTTTTCTCAAAATCGCTTTTTTATGTTATGACAGTTTTTTAGAGGATGTGCGATATGGAATTGATGATTTGCGTTTTTCCTGAACCTTGATCTCATTTTTCCCAGACATTACTCAATGGGAAAATACGACCACATCAAGCACCTGATAATTTCTAAAACTTTCTATGAATATAAATATTAAATAATGCACTTTACACCTTTTAACCTTAAAGCGGTGTAGGAATCAAATGCCCACGGTTCACCAAGCGTATTTAATCCAACGTGACAGGGGGTGATCACATCGCCGGTATAGGGTTCACACAAATTATGGTTTGCGGGTTTCATCACAATATTGTCCTTCACCGTACAAGCGTAGAAAAAGAGTCCCATTATTACACGTCCAAGAGCGGGACTCGAAACTGCGACCTCCCCGTTACAATTCAAGGATCTGACCAACTGGACCACTGACGCTCTTTTAATAAATATTCAGATGAACATATTATCATAAAAAAAAAAATTAAATTAACGAGCTGGATATCTTGCCGGAGTCTGTGTTTCCTGCGCAGCACAGTCTGAAGGTCTTCAAGTCGCGGGTGAATAGGTACCTACTGAACAAGTGTGCTCCATCGTAGACCACATCGCTGCTTAAAATCAGGCAGGATGGTGGTCAAACGCTTGTTCATAATGATTAAAAAAAAAAATATCTGGATAATTTTTTAATGAAACGCGCACAGACATTATAACTCAATATTGTTCACCGGGTGTATAGGCGCGAATATAACCAAAGACAAGCTCGAGCTTACCTTTGTTTTTTATTATCTGACCAGAATAAGATAAACCAATTGTAAAATGAGAGCTCAAAACATTTTATCCATGAATGAAAACGACGTATTTCCCAGGCACCCAGAACCGTACACTTTAGCCAAAGACTTGCCTATACTGTACCACACAGGGAAGTTCAGTTTCCAACGATGTCACTCGCTCCAACATACGTATCTCATTTTCCACGGAACCTAATCCGAAAGTCGGCAACATGGCCGCGTGATACAACATTTCAAACGGAAAACCGCGTTGTAAATCACTATGAGATTCCTTAAGTTCCTTTGTCCCTTGTTACCGACCACTGGCGATAATAACCGCGCAATAAAAATAATAAAAAAAGAAGTCGGAATAAACGACAAATCCTACAAAATCCTTCCGCCGCGCCACTGGACACGCCGGCGAAAATATTAAGCTTTTCAAAGCACCACGCGACTATGGACTGTTTTTTTACACAGCACAAAGTGCATTTTGCGGTAGCAGTGATTTTTCAATCCTTTTGTCCTTAAGAAATACAAGCGGGAATATGAAATTTTAATAGTTCGCCGCTGAGAGTTAATAAGTGTTGGTGAAGTCAGATTACGAGAACTACAAAAGAATTCCGTAAACTGTTTTCGTTTGTTTCGCGCTTGTTTCCAGGAAGGAAAATTGAAATTCTCCAGGAAGGAATATGTGGGAAAAGAAACAACAAAATATTTATTTTTGTATACATACATGCAATGTGTGCATAATTAAAATTTGGTTTAATACCTAATGAGATAGAAAGAATGATATAGAAGCACGTCCCTTTAATTCTATATTATGCCAGCCAAGCTTGAAAGTTCGCTTTATTGGATTGGTTAAGTTAATTTGAAATGTTGAATCAAAATACACTCGAGAGTGAAAATTCTCGGAAAACAAAAACATAAAACTTCAATGCACCTCACGTCATTTAATCCCAAAGCTGGGTAGGCAGAAGCGCTAGCTAAGCACCCACCGTTCCCAAAAGTCAATAAATGAGTATGATTCTCAAAGTAGTAATATTGAATCATCATCATCAGCCCATACTTGTCCATACCAATACTGGACATCTGTTCTCGGCTTCTCGCATCTAGCTTCTGCCAGCCATTTTGCGTATGTCATCAGTCCACCTTGCCTGAGGGCGTCCTACACTCCGTTTGCCGAGACGCGATCTCCACTCGAGAAATCATTTGCCTCACTGCCACTTCAGCTTGCTAAAACGATGAGCTATGTCGATGACTTTAGTTCTCTGTCGGATCACTTCATTTCTGATTCGATCCTTCAGAGAAACGCCCTTTCCATAGCACGCTGTGCGACTTTGACCTTGTGGGCCAGCCGTCCCGTCAGTGTCCACGTCTCAACATTAATTGAATCGTGGAATATTTTTTATGTTAGAACGTCTGTGGTCCAGTTGGTCGGATACTCGACTTGCAATCGGTAGGTCCCAGTTTCGAATTCGGCTACTGGACTCAGAACCTATGTATGCACCGCTCGTACAGTGAAGGACAACATCGTGACGAAACCCGCACACCGCTGTGTGAACCCTATAACGGCGATGGGCTCACCCTCTGTCACGTTGGGTTAAATACGCTCGGTGAATCGTGGGTATTTGCTTAGCAGGTACCTCTGCCTACCCCGCTTTGGCGTGAAGCGTATTTATTTTTATTTCTTTATTTAAAAAAAGTTTTCAAAATCACACATATCGGGTGAATCCGCGGTACGTATCTAGTGATCGTGTAATTAGATTCAATTTTGTATCCTTGTATCACTCGGGTGTTATTTCACAAGTACATATTATTTACGTTATAATTACCATAATAAATGCGTCCTCTCAAAGGATTAGGACTAAGACCGCGCTCACACTTCGCGTCCTATAATTAATGGGAACCAAAGAATAAACAGTACCAATACAACCTGACACCTATATCTCATACAAAACGAGAGTAACGAAGGCTCACGCAAAACTCCTTTCGATTCTATATCAATTGACCAAAACCACACATCCAATAGAGTTATCGAGAGACATTGCAAAGCATTCTATGAGCTTCAACGTCCTAACAAAAGTATAGGTTCAAAGCTCAAGTAACATTAGAAAACAGCTTCAGATGATAATCTGTGACTGTACAACCCTCCTCAGCGAGGATCAAAAACACGGACAATGTTAGTGAAACAGCCTTTATCTGGAAAAAAGCTGCTAATTCTTACTATCCCTTAGACGTAACAGGTCACAAATCAATGGTCTGGTCGTTCTTGATAAAGCCTACATTGTAGATACTTTGTAGATACGATTATGCGGCATTTATCATGTTTTCATACACTGTATGCTTTATGAAACATGAACAGGGATCTTAATTACGCGCTTTTAACGGCATGAGCAGACACGTGACGAGTATAATTACAATTAGAGAACAAAGTGTGCAAAATTATTGCGCTTTTTTTATCGTGGGGAATCCGTTATGGATATTACAAGTGTACTTTTGTAAAGTAACACATTTTAGAACGTAAATACACACATCAAAACTGTCTAGGGATCAAGAACATTTTTAGCTCTAAAAAAATCTAATTTATTTAAATCAAATCTAATCTTCTAGATTGGTCTCCTACCTAATTCCCATGCCTGTATCAATGACTTATCACCACATTTTGAATAAATTATGAATGAATTTAGTTTTTGTAAAATATATTATTGACTAGCTGTCCCGGCAAACATTTATTTTGCCGTAATTAGTTACCCCGTGTATTGGAAGAAATACAACTGGTAGAAGTTTAAAAAATAGATAGTAGCCGATTCTCAGACCTACTGAATACGCATACAAAATTTGGTAAAAATCGGTCAAGCCGTTTCGGAGGAGTATGGCAACGAAAACTGTGACACGAGAATTTTATATATTAGATTGCAATCTTCTAAAATGTGCTTGATCTCTAGACACTTTTGATGTGTGTATATGGCAAGGGTAGTTGGGTAGTTAGTATATTGATTTTTTTTTAAAACGGTACTCACGAGCCTGTCTACTTAAGATTGAACATAACACGTATGCATTGTTTTTAGATGTATACATAGGGACAGACAGCGAGAAGCGACTTTGTTTTTAAACTATGTAGTGATGATTGGCTTTCAATGAAATAAAGTCGTCTGTGGTCTGGTCCAAGTGGTCGGGTACTGTGAATTGCAACAGAGAGGCTGTTAGTACGAGACTGGTTGTACAGGCGTTTACCAACTCTGGATCTCCATTTTGACCAACAATGAAGGACACTCAATTCGAACGTATACAGAGCGTCCCAAAGTCATGGGACTTGAAGGAACATCTAAAAATTACTTGCTTCATCTGGAAATCGAACCGACTTAAAGACAAAAATGGTCACCCTACTTTAATAACGCTAATCGAAAGAATAGCTAAAAAATAATTACTCTGCTTAAGTAACACAGTATTTAAAAAGAAAGAAACAACAAGTGAGTAAATGAGTGTGACCTAACTTGTGTTTTTATTTTTTTTAGCGTCTGTGGTTCAGTTGGTCGGATCCTTGACTTTTAACCGGGAGATCGCGGGTTCGAGTCCGGCTACTGGACGTGTACCAATGGGACTTTTTTTCAGGGCTCACCCCCTGTCACGTTGTTAAATACGCTTGGTGAACCGTGGGCATTTGCTTTAGCAAGTGCCTCTGCCTACCCCGCTTTGGAAATAAAAGGCGTGAAGTGTATTTATTTTTATTTTATTTTTAAAGCGTAGTACACCGTGGGACGCCCCAAACAAAATTCTCGTTGAGAATAAAAAAAATGTCTAACCGCTCAACCTCGGTAGATCGACAAACATCCCAGACAGAGGGGTTCATATAACAGCACCCGAACAGTGGCAATTTCAGCGGTGGCGGGCTACAGGGGGGGTGGCAGAGACGAGGGTATTTGGATGTCATCCAAATTAACTCCAAGAGCTGCGCACAATTATCGCCAGTAGAGCTGTATTACAGCCTTAGGGAAGGGGTAATAAAGATTTTATGGGAAATCTGAACTGGCTCTCCCTGTTTAGGTAAATGCTAACACAAAATGGCGTGGTGCCTAATGATGCGGTGTTTTCTAAAACGGAGACATGAGCGTTGGTTGGAAATGTTTTACTTTGGCATGATGTTAATAGCTCTATGGAGTACAGCATAAATGTCAATTACGACATGTAGGGCACAGTATAAGCTATTGAATAGTTTTTTTTAATCACTATGAACAAGCGTTTGACCACCATCCTGCCTGATGTTAAGCAGCAATGTGGTCTACGATGGAGCACACTTGTTCAGTAGGTACCTATTTACCCGCGACTTAGACCTTCAGACTATACTGCGCAGGAAACACAGACTCCGGCAAGTCGTTCCACATCCTGGCGGTACGCACTATGAAAGTGGACGCAAACCGTTTGGTTCGCGTAAATGGCAAATCCACCTGGTATGGATGACGTTTTACCGTTCTCCTGGTTGTCCTATTGTAAAAATTTACTGAAATAGGTAGGACAAGATTTGGCAGAGAAAAGTACGAGACCGATCGTTGTAGCGCGCCTTGAGGGACGCCTGACCAGCAAGTTAGAGAGATGCCATGCTGATGATGATGTTTATTTGATGTTTTTTATTGATTGATAAATATTTATTTAGATCACATGAAACACGAAGTAACACAATGCACATAATAATACAAACAATAGACAATATTTTTGTTTTTTAAGTGAAATAGATAATAACTTATTAAAAATATGAAAAAAGGTTTCGACTCATAATTATGTTATAGATAGGTATAGGACATGAAGGGGAAGTACCTTAAATATTGTAGATACTGAGTTTTGTTGAGAAGACTGTATGTTATTTTTAAAACTTAGTAATTCTGCATTCGTAACCCCTTACCAATGAACGCATTGTCACTTATACAACGGTTATTACAGGTAGGTCTACTTGAACTGGTTATTCCGTATTTGACAACACACGTTAACATATACAACTAACAAGTTAAGTTGAGCTTTATGTATCTTCGAAATAGCAATTTCGCCATTATTAGTAAGGCCTATAGATTTTATAAAAATTACTTGCTTCGTCTGGCAATCGAAACAACTTAAATGTAAAAAAAAAATCGCCCTACTTTAATGAAATTAGATTAAGGACTAACTCTGTTAAAGTAACGTAGTATTTCAAAAGAAAGCGTGTATTAAATTGAATGAACGTATATGTAGTGGTGTGTAGGTGTGCAAGTGACGTTGGATCATGTTGCTTTCAACAAATATTAAATTAAAAATTTTGTGTACATATCTAATCGGGTGGGGTTGAGAATTGTCCTTGCATCCACATCTAAAGTGTCTAATGATCAAGTACATTTTAGAAGCAATTAAGAATATATTTTACAAAAACTAAATTCATACATAATTTATTCAAAATGTGGTGATAAGTCATTGTTACAGGCATGGGGAATTAGGTAGGAGACCGATCCAGAAGGTCAGATCTGATTTAAATAAATTAGATTTTTTTACAGCTAAAAATGTTCTTGATCCCTAGACACTTTTGATGTGTGTATTTTTCATGCTCCTACCAGCTGCATTTATTGTATTGCATAAATGAGACCTTTAGAGTGCGCAAGGAATTATTGGGCAAAGGATAAAGATAGTATTGAGAAGGCAACTAAAGTGTTCGTTGATAAGAAGCAGACGCGTAAGTCTCCAGATATTGACCTGTACGCCGATGACCATGGGTTCAAACGAGTTCTGGAGTTGAGACCGTGTCTCGGCAGACGGAGTGTAGGACGCCATCAAGCAAGGTGTACTGCCGATATGCGCAAGATGGACGCGAGAAGCCGAAAACAAATCACAGTGGCGTGCAATTGAAGAGGCCTATGTCCAGAAGTGGGCAAATATGGGCTGATTATGATTATGGGGAGAAATTTACAATAATTAAAACGGAAACGGGGGGTCGCGGGTTCGAGTCCGGCTACTGGACGTGTACCAATGGGATTATTTCTCAGAGCCTATGTACGCAACGCAACGCTCGTACGGTGAAGGACAACATCGTGATGAAACCCACACACCACAAGGTGTGTGAACCTTATAATGGCGATGGGCTCACCCCCTGTCACGTTGGGTTAAATACACTTGGTGAACCGTGGGCATTTGCTTTAGCAAGTGCCTCTGCCTACCCCGCTTTGGGATTAAAAGGCGTGAAGTGTATTTATTTATTTTGTTTTTATTAAAACGGAAACTTTTCTTATCTAAATACATAATATGTATCACATATTACAAACCAGGACGTAATGTAATAATTTAGTACAACAAGACCTTGTTTGCAATTAAGAGATAGTTTTAGTTTAGCAAAGCCAGAGAGAGAGAGAGGGAGAACACGACTATTACATGTATTATACATAATAGCTATAATAGCTGTCTCTGTCTGCGGTTAGACTTCTCCACTAGTGTACACAGTACAAAGGGATATTGGATAGTATTATCATTTGACAAGATAATGAATCAATCACGCCTACGTCCCAATAGCGGGGCTATTCACGTAACGCGCAACATAAAATTAATTTACAGACATATTATAGAAATCAGTACCCAATAGTATATTAGTATTAAGCTTAGTATTAATAGTATATTAGTATTAAGCTTAGTTTGTTTGTCTTTTAATAAATTCACATGGAAGAAATCGCTCTGAGCGATAAGGTCGCATTTTGCTTACCATTGACAAATTTACATTTTGTAATATACAGTATGAAATAAAGGGTATATTCATTCATTCTTTTATTAGTCGAAATGAGTTACAAATTTCAAGCACCACTCGAAAATTTTTGTATTAAATTAATTGTCATTGCTCGAATTTACCTAGCCTTTTATATTCGACTAGACGCCCTGCGTTTTCATTCGCGTAGTTTTAGTATTTCATACAAACTATAACACCCTCTACATAGTGACGCGTCCCTCAGGATCGGTATGAAAAGTAGCTATTGTCCTTTCTCAGGCTCTAAAGTATATGTATGCCAAATGTCATTTAAACCGATTCAGTAGTTTTGCCGTTTTCACGGCGAGACAGACAGTTACTTTCGCATTTATAATATTAGGATAGATAATGGAAATTGACTGTCATCTGTTAAAATGGTCATTACATTTCAGTATAAATGTTTGGTAGAATCATGGACTGACTTAATTAAACTGGCAACTTCACACTTCACGCCTTTTAGTCCCAAAACTGGCAACTTAGTTTTAAAAAATGGAACTGGATAATGGTATCGTAAATATATCGGTAACTAGACAATTATTATTTTAAACACATGAATTAAGAAATGAAGACGACACAATCCTTGAATTTACCGTAATAAATATAAAAAATCACGTGGTCAAACTGGATCAATATTAAAATTGAGTCTTTGAGAATCTTTGTGATTAATATCTCACCGTAATAAACATGTAATATAGTTTCACAGTCTTATACAAATAAAAACTTTTCAGCGAAAAAAAAAATTAAATGCCAAAATGCAAAAAAATATTATAGATTAAAAATTTCAGTAGTTATCAATTCGGACCAAACTGAGTATTACGTATTCATACATAAAATAAAATACGCGTCGAAAGGAGAAACAGTCTTCGTTTTTCGTCGCTTAAAAATTAAGCAACGTGAATACGTGTCAGCATGCAATACACACATCAAAAGTGTCTAGGGATCAAGTACATTTTAGAAGATTGCAATCAAGAATATATTTTACAAAAACTGAATTCATTCATAATTTAATCAAAACGTGGCGATAAGTCATTGATACAGGCATGGGGAATTAGCTAGGAGACCAATCCAGAAGATTAGATTTGATTTCAATAAATTAGATTTTATTTAGCGCTAAAAATGTTCATGATCCCTAGTCATTTTTGATGTGTGTACATTTACAATAACCAAAACGGAAACTTGCCACATTAAACTGATGATGATGATAACGGGAATAAAAATAAGTAACGTGAATACGTGCCCAGTACGTCATGTGGCAATTCAGCGTGATGCGATACTCCGTGGCGGGATTACTCCGCGCCGAGCATGTCCTGCTCGGCATGAAGTGTTAGTACGTTGATAGGCTATTGTGACTTGCGGCTATAGGTTCGTGTTTGGCTGTTTGCCTGTGTTGCTGATGACTTCAAAACCGTAAAATTATACCATTTTGACTTTCATATAGGATATGGATGATATTTCATACACACATCAAAAGTGTCTAAGGATCAAGTACATTTTAGAAGATTGCTATCAAGAATATATTTTACAGAAACTGAATTCATTCATAATATATTCAAAATGTGGTGATAAGATACAGGCATGGGGAATTAGGTAGGAGACCAATCCAGAAGAATAGATTTGATTTAAATACATTAGATTTTTTTTTGGGCTAATAATGTTCCTGATCCCTAGACACTTTTGATGTGTGTATATCCCGAGGTAAAACATTATCTATTTTGTAAGGAGATGATTTTTTCTTTGCATTTCCTCGCATCATAATAAAAGTTGTTCATATTGTAGAACACAACAACGTTTCTAAGACCATTTTATTGCCGGAGTCCTTTTGGACGCAGTATCTATGTATCCTTACTTCCTTACTAATACTATAAATCGGAAAGTGAGTTTGTTTGTTTGTTCCACTTTCGCGCCGTAACTACTAAACCGATTGCTTTGAAATTTTGCATACGTAAATTAAAGGGTACGGATTAAATAACAGGGTACTTTTTATCCCGGATAAAATTATATTCCCGAGGGAAACTTAGATTTTTCCCTAGGAATGATAAGTTTTCTTATAGTTGTCCTATATACCGCAATAAAACCGAAGTCCACGCAGGCGAAGTCGCGGGCGGAAAGCTAGTATAAAAGTAAGTAAAGTAAATCTTAACACTAGGCAGGATGGTGGTCAAAAGCTTGTAGAGTATATACACTCATGTACATAATTAGACAAAACCTTAGGATTACAAGTACCCTTTGGACACATTTAGCATGTAAATAAATACTAATGTTTCCTTCTAATTTGTTTCCATTTCATAATATTTCTTTATACTTTTTTAATTGTTATTGTCATCACCTACGTAAAAACGAAATAAAATAAGACATATTTTTAAATTAATTGACTACGGTGCTACGTGTCGTAGTAGCTACGGTGTTACGTAGTCTCAAAATTCGTAGCAAAATATGTTGTAAGAACATTATTTACCAAAATGCACTTCACCCCTTTTATTCCCAAAAGGGGGATAGACCAGGATAGACCTTGCTAAGCAAGGTCACGGTTTGCCAAGCTTCCTAGGCCACAAACGTAATCAAACCCTATTATCAATTTACATAATTAATCGATGCTATGTAGAGTTGATAAAGTAAGAAAACTTAACGTGTTTTAGACACAGTGTAGGTGACTATGACTAGAAGATAAAAATCGTGCTGAATAATTATGTAGATGACAAAACGTATATAGTAAACAAAATAATTTATTCGATTAAAGAATCTATAATCGCTCATCCTTTCCCGGCTCTCATTAAACGCAAGTGATTTTAATATTCGCAATACTGAAACGTCATTTAATTATCCATGTTACTATGCATATATCGATGGCAAGCTCATTTAATAGTCCTTATTTATTATATGTAATTAAGTAACTCATCGGATGTCTGATCAATACAAAATATTCAGTTTATTTCAGCAGCCACAGACCGGCGCCCTGCGGCCCTACGAATTTTTTTTATAAAATTACTTATGTGTTTTTGAACACTCGTTTCGCTCATAGCTTAGTACTATCCGGCTGGCCGGATACCCGGTTATGGACAGGCGACATCCGGCCATCCGGCGGATAGTGAATAATCGGCGGAGAAGTGGATACCAGATAGTGGCCGCATATTCGTTGCAACTCTACTGTTAAGCGACCGAATGTTACTGTACGGTGAAGGACAAATCTGCTTCGCTTATGAATTTGCATGCGTACCCTTCTAACCAAAACACAATTTTAATTGTTATTAATTATACACATAGTTACGGTTTTATTTCACACACACACTTGCCCTCGCGTATGTAAATAATTTATTTTGCATATAAGTACTTACTTACTTAGGTCCTAGCATACCCGGGTGGTACATAGGGCCTTGCAGATATCTCTCCATGTTCCTCTGTCCAGCGCTGCCGTCTTTGCGGCATTCCAGTCAATGCCCGCCGCCCTGAGCCCGGAGTCCACGGAGCGCCGCCACGTGTGCGTTGGTCTTCCTCGTCTCCGCTTCCCGCTAGGGCGCCAGTCGAATGGCCATCCATCTCCACTTGCGCAGTGCGATTTCTTCGCCTATCGGTCTTAGTGTGTTTGCAAATAAGTACTACCATAATACTACGAGTAGTAATAGCTTTCATTCTTTTCACAAAGAGAATTCCTTTAGCAAAAAATGTATCATGCGAAAAATATTTTATTGCACGCAGCATTTTTCATCAAAATATAAATCAAGGGTCTGCAGGTAATATTAGGTACTAGGGAAGAAGAAAGCTGCAGGCTAATCTCCTTTGCTCCGGGGGGCTTACGTCGTCTTGTACTGCGGTCTTATAAAACGTATGATATTTCTGCTAAAGTTGTGTTCACAGTGTTGTTGGTGACTTACACAAGATGTTGGTGACTTAAGTTTAATTTTACGAGACAAGACATTTATTTTCTCTGACACGTACAAATTACACAAACGTAAAAAAGGAAAACATAATAAAGTCACAATGGTTTTGCTTGTCAGCATCAAGTCACGGGTACCTATGACGCTCTCAATCACAAATTATGATTTTTTCAATTACCGCGCGCTGACGAATCTCATCCGTCCTTTTTTTACAGTGAGGAAAACCGTTAGCTACACCACCGCTGGCGGCCAAATCGCCGATATCATGTGGGGCTCGCGTCTACTAAAACCCCACGGCTTACGGTGACCACTTATGTCCCGGTACAGCCTGAGTCAATCTTCAAGGTCGTCACGATGTTTTCACACCTCTAATTGTTATTATTATTTGGACATTTTATTTGTATTTCGTTATTATGTGTATAATATGTATGAATGCAGATGAAGCGAAAGGGGTATGTCAGGACCGTGACAAATGGAGATCTGTAGTCTCTGCCTACGCCTCTCTTTGAGACAGGCGTGAAGTGTATGTATGTATGTGTATAATACGAGATACAATGCCAATGAGTTGATGCAATAGTTCATTCCCAGCACTTCTGACTAAAACTAGTTGTTCTCTAGTTTTGTATCACAGTGTCCTCTGCGTAAGTAGCGAGGGGATCCCCAGGCTTACCTCGAGCAAATCGTGTGCCAGCCAGTCTAGGGGCTGGAAACTGCCTGCGCGCGGAACCTCAGCTTCAAACAAAGAAAACAATTTTTGTCATTAGTGGAAATATTTTAGTGGTTGATATATTTTTAACGTGTGGTTTAAGCCTTAAGCTATTACTTTATTTATTTATTTATTTAATACTTTATTGCACTAAAGGTACAAAGGGTGGACTTAATACTAAAGTATCCTCTACCAGTCGACCTCACAACATGGGAGAACATAGGTGCGGGTCAGTATTATTAAAAAGTACAATACAACAATACAGGGTGTTAATTTAAATTAAGTAATACAACAACAAAAAAATGTAAATACATATAACAATGATACATACTTATATACATATACACATACAAACTATACTATGACACACAAGAAGTTATTAGTTATATGTAT
>SJJU01072892.1:0-13679 GCA_012932125.1 Conopomorpha cramerella | reverse complement strand
CTTCCGTTCACAAGTTTTGTGTGATTTAAGTGGTAGAAGTGAATTTTGAGACTAACGAAAACATTTTTAAGGATCTTAATTGTTAACTTCTAATGTCAATTTCACCATGAGGACTATCATTCTTCTCCGAAAATTGTAATACTTCACGTCAAAGAAGTTGGTGGCAGATATTTAGTGAAGTCATTTCATACTGCGTGTAAAAGGACCCCGAGCAATGGTATTAGAAACGTTGTTGGGCTCATCAGTATGAACACCTTTTACTATGCAATATGAACACCTATGACAATGTAGCGAAATGAAAAAAAAAGTTTTCATTCCCCATAGAAAATGTCATCTCCGATGCTAAAAATTGTCTATTTTGTATAAAGATGTTTTTTTTTGCTTCTTTTTACAGTATAGTATGTGATGCCATTGCGAATGTACATATACGCTACCGTTATTATTAGCGTTATTACTTTTTTTATCCACTTCCGAGAAAGAATACGTAATATGTATTTACGACTTTTATATACTGGATTTTTTATCAGAGAGCTAAATTGCTAGTTCCTAGATACAATATGAGACTTTATTGCTATGTAAATTAACCTGAAAATTGAATACACATAAACAGTTAAATATCATCATCGCGCAAATTATATTCAGATTATTATACAACAGAGTACAAAATCGCACGCATAGGTTCTTACGCAATTTATACATTTTTTCTCTCGAGTTAGTAAAGCGACTTAGTCTTTCTTTCTATGTGTATACGTGTCTAAATGTCTTGTGATATTTCTATTTGAAACGTACTCATAAGTTATGTATATTGTTACAATTAATTATGCTCTGTCCGCAGGTTGCGAAGCTTCTACTGGATAGAAACGCGGACGCGAACGCCCGAGCGCTGAACGGCTTCACGCCTCTTCATATCGCCTGCAAGAAGAACAGGCTGAAGGTCGTTGAACTGCTGCTGAGATATGGCGCCAGTGAGTATAAAACATTTAATTCTATGTACTATAGAAATTTAGCAATAATGATTTGAATTTTACTGGTGGCAACACCGGTTTGAAAAATATTTATAATTGTTGCTACACTTTTCTTTTATGTTCCAAAGGAAAATGGTATTTTTTTAGAGGTTGATGAGTCACATTGGGTTTTATGTTATATATAGAATATAATGATTATTACCTAAACCATCACATTATCCTACAATTTTAGGTAAATCGGCGACCACTGAATCCGGTTTAACGCCTCTACACGTAGCGTCGTTTATGGGATGTATGAATATTGCACTGGTAAGTAGTTATACAAGCCTTGTAATACAATGATGAATGTCGTTTTAGTCGTAAGATTTCCCATTAATTCACTACCCTATCAAAAAGAAAAATATATATTCCACATGCTGAAAGTTTTCAAAATATTAAATAAATATATACACTTCAATTTTATTCGCAACGAAACCCGGGCAGAAAAAAATGGTGAATAGGAATTACGCAATCCTTTTTTAGGATTATGTCAGACTGACTCTTCGAATCATAAGTATGACGTAAGCCAATGAGGGAAAAGACTTTTTTTGTTTTAAATACATGCGTGTATTTGCACGTTTGGTATCGGACCTCGGACCAAAGTAACCTATAACTTGGATTAAAAAAAGATAATGTCAATATTTGTAAGCGGCCAAAACATTAACCCTTAACTGCATGATTTTTTTTGTCAGAACAAATAAAACCCTATCCTTCTTAAATTATGTGGCCTGCATCATGGAAAATAATTAAAAAATTAAAAGTGGTATAAATTCAAAACTGTGTTCATACGTATTTGTTGTACCGTTGACAATATATTAGAATGAAAAATCTGTAGATGGGACGCCTAAAAAAAATTCGAGAAATTTTATATGTAGTTTTACATCACTATGCAGCTAAGGGTTAAGCCCTCAAGTATAAATGGGTCCTCCGTACTCAGGTATTACTGTCCGCGGGCGCGGCGGCGGACGCGGGCACGGCGCGAGGCGAGACCCCGCTTCATCTGGCGGCGCGCGCACACCAGGCCGACTTGGTGCGGTTGCTGCTAAGACACCACGCTACGGTATGTGTGTGCATAATAAAAAATAAAACATGATGTTGAATGCAAATGGCGCTCTTACTTGCTTACTTGTAGTGATGATCGATGAATCTATAGTGCTCTTTCATAGCGCCAGAAGTTGAAGAGTTTTTTTCCCCATAAATATAGTCAACAGGATGGAAAAGTCGATTATCAAAATACATTTATATAAAAGGGGCAGGCAGGCTTATGGCAGTGATCGAATGTTTATATCGTGGCGGAATATTTAGAGTTATTTATTATTTTTAATTTCGGAAGAAAGATACTGTGACAAGCCAACCAATTGAGACTTATTGAATACAGCAACTCTTGCCACGACAATTCATTCCAATTAATAAATTTTTGATGTCACTGTTTAGCCGGATTAAAGTATACTGCTAGTCAACGAAAATGTTATTACCCTCCGTTTAACTCTTAAACAAATGTTGACCAGGTGGACCTAGTAGCCCGAGAGGAGCAGACGGCCCTACACGTGGCCTCGCGCCTCGGCCACGCCGACGTCGCGGCTCTCCTGCTGCAACACAACGCAGACCCCGCCGCGGCCACCAAACACAAATATACGCCACTGCATTTAGCTTCCAAAGAAGGTGAGAATTATAGGTCACGCCCTTTTTCCAGGGGGGAAAAGCATCATGGGCTTCCAATTGTTACGATCACAGTATGTATACACATCACTTATAATTCATTAATAATTATTATAATTATATAGACATTACAATATAGTTTTCCTATTCACATGAACAGCTTCATTCCCACAGTTCTCTTATACTTACGCGATTCTCGAGCGAAGTCCGCACGAAGCGTCTCGTTCGGAGCAATGCGTAGTGATAGAGAGAGGTATAGATATGGGCTCCGACAAATGATGCGACTACCGGGGGAATTATAGGGACCTGCACGAGTGTACGGAATCGTATAATTCTTTCTTTATGTGTTTAAGGGCAAGTTGATAACGAAAGAAAATTGGTCACAAACATATTCGATATTTGGCAATATACCTCTATTATACGCTATTGTTTCTACTAGTAATTTACCAATTATGAAACCAAAATATGTATATTCATTATTTGTGTACCTCACGTACTTTCGTAGTTAACACACAAACATGCTTTCTAATAAAATTGTCGTTAACAATAGGTAAAGAAGAAGTGGCAGCCGTACTCTTGGACCACGAGGCGCCGATCGAAGCCGAGACCCGCAAGGGTTTCACGCCTCTACACCTGGCCGCGAAGTATGGCCACATCAATGTTGCGAGATTACTGCTGTCGCGTGGCGCGCAGCCCGACGCGCCCGGCAAGAGCCACATCACACCACTACACATGGCCACGTATTACGGACATCCCGATATTGCTTTGCTACTGTTGGATAAAGGTACGGAGTCGTTTCAAGGCGTTTTTGTTTATCTGACATACAATATTAATGCAGGAATTCGTAGTTAGTAGTGTCTGAAGGTTTTGTTTTACGAATTATGAATTGAATTCTGTTCTAAAACACTAAGTGCTATTTTCAACACTGTACAGTACAGAGAGAACACAAAGATTGACCATGTAGTTTGTCAGTATCTCTGACGGAAGTAATTGATTGTTATTGTCAAAATAATATTTATATATGTTGGCAATAAATAATATGGATGTCTTGTAATGTCTAAAAATGCTTATTTATACTTAGCACCTTTAACATAGAGAATAAACACGCTAAGGTTAGAATAGATGATGCACTTGAGCTTGAAGGAAATATGTTGCCTTTTAAATAACTTAGCACATATTTAATCATTGTATTTAGAATAATGTGACTAAAGCCATGAAAAGGAAAGACATGACTAAAACGGGGGCTGTCAAGGCAAGACACTGGTGGACAAAAAAAAACCAACCCACAGAATAGGTCTTCTTAAAGGCAAAAGTATCACCTTCATAATCAGTGCTTTTAATTTGTACCTTCCTACTGCAAATTGATGTACAGCGCATTAAATTATGTAGAGAGTTGTAGACAGAAGTTCAGTTGAATATAGTGTTTTGAGTTGATTTTTTTTATATTGTGCACATCGTTTGGTGCTTCAATTTTTCGGCTACTGATATATCAATGCTTTTTTTATATTAGTAGTTAAGCCGCCTGACTTATCAAGGAGAGAAAAGGAGTCAAGAAATTTAAAGTCTGTTTTTATGGACAAATTGTATATTACATCGTTGTGTTGAGAGAAGGATGAACTTACAATTCAATTACAGTAGGTATTCGGTACAAAATCTGTATCGTATAATCGATAATATGTATGATATGTGACAGCGACGTCTATTTAAGATGTCGCTGTCACATATTTTTGTGAAAAAACAACAAACTCTGCTTAAGTTCTACTTGGGTATTTATGATTGTCTTAGACTGGTATTCAGAGTCGTTGCTTCTCTAGAGCGTCTCATCTGAGCGCAAACTCGGATCTCACTGAGTAATCTTATGCATTTTGTATTCGGAGTCATTTTTGATCTTAGTGAGCTAAGTAATATATTGATGTCAATAATCTACAAATTCATACTAGGACGATCAAACTGTTATCAAACCTACGCTGATGTCGCCCTGAGAGAAAACCCGATTTGAAGGCTCAAGTCTCAGCTTAGACATGACCCACTCTCACGACACTGTATAAATTCTTTACTGAGACCGAATTTACACCCATCAAAAGTGTCTAGGGATCAAGTACACTTTAGAAGATTGCAATATATTTTACTAAAACTGAATTCATTCACAATTTACTCAAAATGTGGTAATAAGTCATTGATACAGGCATAGGGAATTAGGTAGGAGACCAATCCAGAAGTTAAATTTGAATTAAATAAATTAGATTTATTTTAGAGCTAAAAATGTTCTTGATCCATTTGGACAGCTCTGAGACTTAGATCGACCACTTCTTATTACTCTGAATACCAACATTGGAATACGGTCCCTTCTTCTATTGGATACGTGTAGCTTTTTGTTTTTTTTATAGCTAGTAATTATTTATCTGTAAGTGCTGTAGTAGTATTAACAAGCCCCACTGTTGCGTAGGGGCCTCCCCCCACGCCCTGGCGAAGAACGGCCACTCGGCGCTGCACATCGCCTGCAGGCACAACCACCCCGACATTGCCTTCGCTCTACTCGAACACGGTGAGTGCTGTACAAAACACGACCTTATTACAAAACATGGTTTATCTTTAGTGCTGGCTAAAACTCTCATGCTGTCTCATTCTGACATTTACTAGGTGAAAGAAACAACTGTTATACCAGAACGAAAAGAAAATTTGTTTTGTAATGAGGCGCAATTGATTTAGTTAATGCTTTGTTTATGTTTTTTCTTCAGTATTGATGTGTGTGACTATTAACATTGTCCATTGCAATGCTAATGTTACTGAGAGAGCATTTTTAATCTAAATATATAAAAGGAAAAGTTGACTGACATGTCAACACACGGCCCAAACGGCTAAACGTAGGCACTTGAAATTTGAAAAAGATATAGCTTAGGTACCGTAGGGGTGCACTTAGAAAATCTTTCTATAAACATTGACATTAGTAATTATTGAAACAGTGGCTCAATTTCTCGTAAACGGGTCCGAGATGACGTACGAGGGTAGTACGTCATCTCGGACCCTGTTTTTTTTTATTTTTCCGCCGCCTTCCTATCACAGCTCTCCAAGAAAAACACGATTCTCCCTGCGTTTTGTTGAAAGCAGCTCAATCTTACTAAGCGTTATAGAGAGACAGATAGACGGCCGATCACGTCGTCAGCGGGTCTTTTCGCATGTAGATCTAACGCAATCCGTTTACAGAAGCCGACCCCGGCGTCAAATCGAAGGCCGGGTTCACGCCGCTGCACATGGCTGCCCAGGAAGGACATGAGGACTGCGTCGAGATGCTCATAGACCGGGGCGCCGATGTCAATGTAGCTGCTAATAATGGTACCTATATCGTTTATTGTGCTCCGATTTGTATAATGGAGAAATGAACCGTACGATTTGAACATATTTTGCGTTTTGTCTAAAAAAAACATAGGAGGTAAGCCCTAGGTCATAAGGTTTTGGTTACCTTTAGCCTGGCAGTTGGAGTTTGGAAAGTAGTAAAATTATTCCTTTCTTGACCTGGGTAATCCTTTAATTTTACGCCGTGTTTCGAAGGCAAAATTTGCTAAAATTCATATCATATTTCACTGTTTTCACCACTATTAAAATATAACATTGTAATCGTCAGGTCTCACACCCGTACATTTGGCGGCCTCAGAAGGTCGTACGGCGGTGCTGAAGACCCTGTTAGCGGCTGGCGGCTCCATCTCCAGCAAAACACGCGATGGGTGAGCGGTGATTCGTATATTATGTTCTTCTTCTGCTGAACATCCTAGTTGACTAACCTGCTTACGCCGGAGAACCACCTGGTCCGATTTTATTGTTATTAATTTGTTCACCCTCCAAAGCTCTAATCTCGAACATCAAGGTGCAATCATGTGGCAAGCTAAGGACAGAGGGGTTATTAATCAAAAAGAGCACTTCGATTTGCATGCGGGTCTTGTTCCTTAGAGGTTGGAGGAAAAGATATTTGGCCAGACCCTGCCTTTTTCTAGAGTTTCTCCCGGCTCTGCACTACTGGTGTTCACAACCATGCCGTCTATTTTATTTTCCATTAGACTTTCCCGATTCCGTTGCGTTGAAAAGAGGCAAAAGCATGTAGATGCGCAAGTATCCAGAGAATGGCCCGTACGCCGAGAGGCAGGTAGGGCTTGGGTGGTGGTGGGATTATCCCTGTTATTTTCCCGATTCCAGATTGACATAAAGCTGGCCGCCATTTTCTAGACGATAACTAGATTCTGACTAGACGCGGGTCAATTGACTAAATAAAACATCTACAGTAAAATTTTGGAAGTACAATGTGTTAGTTAAGTATATTGTATTAGTGTCCAGATCATTAATACTAGCTGCCCCGACAAACGTTGTTTTATCAATGTACATAATATTATTATTACTAACAGTGTTTCTCGATTATATTAATGTACCTTCCTCAAAAATAACACTCTATGAAAGAAAACCGCATGAACATCCGATGCATAGTTTTAAAGATCTAATCATTCATAGGGACAGACAGCGGGAGGCGACTTCGTTTTATACTATTGTAATGTTTTAATTTCAAAAGAAAGTCGAAACGGAGCAATGCTTAAATACCGCTGAATAAATGACTGAACCAAAATACACACCTCTTGGTTCTTCGTACACTCAGTTATTATTTCGATGTTTGTATTTCGCTCTATAAAGTACTACCTTTAGTACTTTATAGAGCAGTTCACAAATATAATTGAAAAAAAAAACATATATACGAACAGATACACACCCCTACATGCGGCGGCACACCACGGACACCACGCGTCCGCCTCCGCCCTCCTCGAGGCAGGCGCCGACACAACTGCCATTGCACACCATGGGTATGTAAATACACTAACATACGTTTATTATACACAGCTATAAGATGTGTCTAATAGTTAACCCTTGTGGGTAAACAGCCTCTGTTAAGATATGATATTGAATCATTTGACTCTCCTTGACCAATGATAGCGGGTGTCATCTTCTCAGAATACGGATATTATGCTCCTATTGTCTAGATGAAGCGTGGCAGAGAACGTCTACAGCTAATGCAGTATCTTGCTGCCGCGCCTTGCTGGGGTCACGCCGATAGCCAATAGACGGCAACAACTGTTTCCACTCTGCCCACGTTCCCACTCTGAGTCAACCGCAACTCTAACTCAATATTGTTCACCGGGTATATAGGCGCGAATATAATCAAAGACAAGCTCGAGCTTACCTTTGTTATACCCGGTGAACTAAATTGTGTTATAATGTCTGTGCGCGTTTCATTAAAAAAATGATCAAACCACAACTCTGTTAGTATGAGAAACAATGTGAACTTGAGTAGAAGGTATATTTAAAAGTATACGCGTTGCTCACTCATTGATGTTTCCAACAGGTTCACTCCGCTGCACCAAGCGGCTCAACAAGGGCACACATTGATAATACAACTGCTGCTGAAAAACAACGCCAATCCAAACGCTCTATCTACTGTGAGTAATACTTAAATATAGGTTTTTTTCACAGCTTCTACAGGCCGAAGTTATTTTACGTGTGGCCGCACGGTCCAAAACGGGGAAATAACGTTACGAGTTTCAGGAATATAACACTTCAGACCGTTCAGTTATTTTAACCTTGTAGTAACATCATACAACATAACAGCCAGTTGTAAAATAACTGTGACGGTATGTAGGGACTAGAATACCCAAGTTAATTTGAACTCTATGCACACACGCGTTCCCGAGAGGAAGGATATTGAGAGAAATAAGGTTTCTATTTGTTTTTTTTTGAGCTTCAGGACCCTAAGAAATGTGAATCTGTGTTCAGAATAGAGTTGTTAATGTGACATTATATCGCTAGTACTGCCATACAAATTAATGCTAAACTTCTTGATATTTAAGCCTGTGTCAAACTACCAATATTTTGTGATTATGAATCTACTGGTATGCTGAGGGAAAATAGTCATATCGATGGCTTCTAGCTAAAAGGGTTTAAACCATATTTTTGCAGTATCGTCTTTTTTTTCTGCGTTAATTGGGCTAGGTTTAATAGCTGTATGACGTACTTTGATGTCGCTTACGCGGTATAGATTATGTGTTTTTCGCCCAAAAATTTGCTTTTTTTAAATTTAAAAAAAACTCTTATATAATTACTTAAATGTCACTTACGACAAGTTGGCCGGAAGCCATCGATATATTATACGGAGGTTATGAATGTCATGCTACGAATGCGACAGTAACAGTACTACGTAAGTATGTAACTATGGGGTTTTTTAATACAATTATTGTCTATAGAACGGTCAAACCCCATGCGCAATTGCCGATCGTTTGGGCTACATCAGCGCCGTGGAAGCGCTGCGGCCGGTCACGGAAAACACGCTGAGCCAAGCCGTCGGCGATAGCGGTGAGTGACATTACCTATTTACCTGGATTTTTTCATAGGTACTCTCTAACAGTGTGGCGTCAGGCGTAAGCAGTGTGTCGTCCCAGGAGAGTGCGGGTCGTCAGTACTTTATACTATAGTACATTCGTATTAAAATTCAAAATCGTGAGAATTGACTCAAGGCCTCAAATATACATAACTTACATTCCAATATCGTCTAGCGTTTCTTCAGGGCTACCTAAATCGCTTGTGACGGAGGACCCAGAGTTTAGTTTGATTTACACACATCATAAGTGTCTAGGGATCGGGTACATTTTAGAAGATTGCAATTAAGAATATATTTTACAAAAACTGAATTCATTCATAATTTATTCAAAATGTGGTGATAAGTTATTGATATAGGCGTGGGGAATTAGGTAGAAGACCAATCCAGAAGATTAGATTGGAAATAAATGTTTTTTTTTCGAGCTAAAAATGTTCTTGATCCCTAGACACTTTTGATGTGTGTTTTTGTAGATATCTGCCTTACCCTCTGGGATACAGCCGTGAAGTGTAAGTATGTTAGTGTTACTATTACCGGGGCGACAACCTGCCTCTGACCGTCTACTCTTCCCTCTGAAGAGGGCAAGGCGAGGGTGGCTTCGAGGTAAGTGTCATCAATAATAGTTGTTCCTGAGGTTAAATATAAAGAAAATGGTTATTATTCCAAGCGAAGAAATATCAACTATTAATACTGTGTCCAAACATCACGTACGTATTTATTGGGAACTTCGTGAACGTTCTTCGTTATGTGGATATAATCGCTATACATGTAAATACTCAAAGCTGTCCGTAAGCCGTGTGCAAGTAGGTGAACCGAGATAACAAGCTTCCATTTCTCAAAGAATCCTAGCAATAAAAACTTATACGCGAGCTCCCTCGCAGAATCTGGGGGTTTACAATGTTTTTTAGGTTTCCCGGTCGATTGTGGAGTGGTGGGATAACTAACATTCTTCTATACCAAAAGAGGAAAGATTTGAATTTTTGTTTGTTTGAATTAATAGGCTCCGAAACTATTGGGAAGATTTGAAAAAATCTTTCACTGTTGAAAGGCTACATTATTCCTGAGTAACATAGGTTATATTTTATCCCCAAATTCTGTCGGGAACGAAAAACCGCGAGTACAGCTATTATAAGATAAAGTAGAGCATTTAATCCACATCTCAAAGGGTCAGGTGGCGAGTATTTCACCGTTGTAAACAAACTTATTTTGTATAAGAATTACCCAACTAATTATTTATACTTTACATTGTTTCTCAACCATGCTTAAAAATTAAGTATCTCAAAGCTTACTATTTAAGCATCTCAGAAACCAGCCGACTTATTTATCGATTTACATATTTACTATTTACAATTATTATTTAGTGACGGCGCTATATTTACCAAACAGCGCCAATATAAATAGGCCAGTCAGTCCGACTCTTTTGTACCTACATTACCTGTTCTAAGTCGTGGCTATGCATTTACGTGAAATATGAAACTAAAATATTTACGAAAGAACAGGAATTTTATAAGACGCGCATAATTGTTACGTCATTTAGCGCCACACGCGGAAGAGGAAGCGACATTTGCCGTAAGTTCGGAGTATGTTTCAGTCGGACGAAAACATTAATATGACCTTGCAGTAACTGTATCTTTACGATAAACACGTTCCATTTTACTATAGTTTTGTGCATACAGTTGAGTCCGCAGTCGTAAATTAACAGCTATTTTGAGTCGTTTTAGCGACACTGAAATAACTGAATACTCTTGTCTACGGACAGACGGGGCCGCTCTGTCATCGCATCCTGTAATGCAATTCCCGTCGTCACGCACAGTCGGCCAAAAACCTCGCCTACCACCCTAAGGTTGATATTAATATTAATGTAGTTAAGGTTCATTTTTTACTTGTAACAATATTAGAACTCTACCTTATTGATGTTGATAGGCCACTTTGAACTGCGCTACGAACTGAGACAGTCATATTAAACTGAGCCTATTACTTCTCTAATTTTTTTTCCTACTAGTACCAGAATAGTTGAAGATCTTTGTCTGTCGGTGACATTACAGTAAAAAAAAATACTTCGCATTGTTGTAAATAGAATGACACCGGCGGCTGTGCGTTGTCCTACATTACGATGTCAGGGATTTAAAAAAAGTAGGTACGGTCTACTGAAACTCATTCTGCATTCATTCACGTGTGCTCTCATTCATTCTGCTATCGTGATTTTTTTAATATTTCGCACTACGGTTTTTAAAATAGACAACACACTTCACGCTTTTTAATCGCAAAGCGGGGTAGGCAGGTGCCTCTTGCTAAGCAAGTGCCTACGGTTCACCAAGAGTATTTCACCCAACGTGAGAAGGACTCGGACTGCAATTGGAGAGGTCTATGTCCAGCAGTGGACAAGTATGGGCTGATGATGATGATGATGAGAAGGACTCATTCCCATTCATCATCAAAAAATATATTCCTTTATTTATGATCGTATAATGTTTTCCAACTTTCGTAGTTTTTATGTTCTGTATTAAATAAGACATCTTCATTCGAAACAATTCACTAAGACCGATTTATAACCAAGCAAAGCAATTTATGATTGCACCGAATCGGTCCCAACACGTCTACGCTATTGTAATCCAAACTACGATATACCTACAGAAAATTATTGCCAAGCTCGTTATTACTCGAAACGCCTTTCTTTGATGTTGAGTTCGCATTACGCGCAGCATTGCAAAAAGCAAAATATTCAAGTAACCTATCTCGATATTGTAATTTGAGTGAGGCAACTGCTAATCGAAAGTTGCGGTTTGAAACTAAAGGTGAATCGAAAATAATAATATCTAGTTAGAGACCGCCCGTATGGCGATATAATAATAATAACATAGTTTGTCTCTTTTACACGATCACGATTAGAGGGAGGCAAACGTTAGATATCTACTTGAGCTGGGTATCTTTGCTGGTGGGATTAGTCTCAGAATACGGGCCAAGTTTCTGACTATCTACGAGCTGTACGATTGATGGATGAGCATAGAAAGTTCGTCAGCTGTGTAAAGTTTGTTTATTCAATCCAATAAGTACTGGAAACAGACTACAGTTCTAGAATATTATACAATGTATATTTTGTACGCTTATAGGCTTATGTATTTGGGATTTATGAAGCCAGGTTTAGGTGTAGTGCGCGCGATTGTCTATTGATTGTTCTTCAAACAAACAGTACTGTTAAACACCTTTATTAAATCTCGACGCTTCCGGTCTACCCGGAAATTGCATATGATTAATTAAATGATGTTGCGGATGATTAAAATTTTAATTTTCTTTCTTGGTTTGATAGTTCTAGTAGGAGGAACAAGTTGAGCATTGGTAGATCACCCTAACTTTACTACAAGAGGGTTATTTTGTTTCTCTGACTCTTATAAGTATGTATAAAATAAGACATCTTCACCTTTAGCTTTACCTTTACCTCACTTTACCTTACTTAATGATATGGAAATTATATATAGGAAGTATCATCAAAATTGATTGATCGCTTGTTTGGCCGGTTTTACTTCCGTACACCTATTTTATTGCAGACATTATTTTGCATATTGCGGCAAATCCATTACACATGTTATGTCCACATGTGTAAGCAAATATCAATAAATCTACTACTGCGTTGAATAGGATCAGTATTTTAAATAGTTTTTGAATTTGCCGCAAAAAAACTTAAGAGTTTGACTTTTCTTGTTTTTTTTTCCTTCAATAAATTACGATTTATCACATTCCGTTCGAGAGATCTTATATTATTATCGTAATGATGTTATCCCCACGAGGGTATTTTGACGTGAGTTCATGTTAACTTGTATATCACATTTGTTCCTGTAACCCACATACAAATTGTCCCAAATAACTCTGTCGAACGCATTACCTACAGCTGTAATGTTCCTTTGAATATCGACACACAGCGGATACAAGTGCAGTCCGGTGTCGACCATTGTGGTGTCTAGTTACTTTACAACGAACAGAGCGTCGGACACCTCTATTGTGATTCCCTTGCCATATGGCCGCCGCATGTCGGCTACGTACCTACATGGCTTCTTTGCTCCCCGGCCGGAAGTCGAATTGCGCCAAAACAAGCCGCTAACTACTGACTGTCAGTCTACAAAGTGTTTGAATAAGGAACGTTTGCTTTTTTCTGAAATAACTTTTTTTCTTAATATTTGTGGACAGTAAAGTGCAAAAGAAGAATACGGGTTCTAAGGTAAGTGAGCAAGTTTAAAAAAATGGATTCTAACCTATTTGATCAAAATCTCCTTGAGTACATTTTTTTTTATTTGAATTAGTAAAAAATATTTACCCTTCTAATTTGTGTCTTCTAATGACGAAGTAGGAAGCGTTGAATTGCAAATAAAAAATGTCATTGATTTCATTATTATTTGAGAAAAAAAAGTATTGAAAACAATATTAGTTTGTCAGTTTTATATTTTTAAAGATGACCTTTAGCGGCATTCGATGATATTAATGCGTAATCACAAGATTTACGTCATTTTCTATGTTTATCCTCATTGAGTATGCTCGTATGTCTACATTGGTTGAAGATAATATCTAAAGAACTACGTATTAAGTACTTACAGGTATGTTGCATTGCGAAACGAAGA
>SJJU01072891.1:21869-47593 GCA_012932125.1 Conopomorpha cramerella | reverse complement strand
CAAAGATTTCTTAGTATAAGGAACAAATAGCGACGTAGTGCTGACAAAGTTGAGAATATAATGCGTTATGCCATGAACTTGCAGGTCTAGAGAGCGTGGTGGAGCCGCTGCGCGCGACGTGCACGATGAAGGTGAAGGCCAACTCCGTGAAGCAGGAGTTCGAGAAGCAAGACGAGCTCAAGCGCTCCGCCCTCAGGGCCACCGCCGCGCTCACGCATATACCACTCGCTGGTCAGTGCTATATTATTATATTTACTGCTCTACATACACACACACACACACACACATACACACACACACACACATACACACACACACACACATCGCACTTCAATTTTGGATAAAAAGAGGATTGCCAACTGTCAAAATAGCGCTGCTTGCTTGTTGTTTTGGTGCAAAATTCTAATAACCCTAGACCTCTGTGTAACGAAAACACTCTTGAATTTGCTTTAGGTACTTCATACGGCGTGTAAAAGGACCCCGAGCAATAGTCTCTCAATAGTAACAACTTTACTGTAGCGAGAATGCGGGAAATTTAAAAAAGAACGTCCCCATACAAAATATCAACTTTCTAGACAAAAAAATACTTTTTAAGAGAATATAGTTTTACACGAAGTATGGGTACTACAAAAATGCAGATATTATTTATAGTACTCCCATTCCTGTCAAAATTATTTTCAAATCATTTAAGTAACAATCATAAACATCTTTGTTTAACAGACAAGAACCCGCACCTCAGCGACTTCATAGTCCAGATCAAGTCGACGCCGGACCTGGGGCCCATCTTCGAGTCGGTGCTGCGCGACTCCAGCGGCACTTCCCACGACTCCAACCTCATGGACCAGAGTTAGCCGTCCTGACGACATCACGACATGTAACAATACTCTAATACAAACAATTGTTTGTCGTGTCACGTAAATCGCGGCATCTATTACAGTTTCTTTCCAAAATTACGTACAACTGTTGCGTCATTTGTTCTCATTCTTTCGTTATTTTATTTCGTTATATAAACCTCTTAGTGATGTGTAACGTTTCACATAAAACTGTTGTAAAAATGTTCGTATTAGATATTTAGTAAAGTGACATTTTTATAATGTGATTTTTTTTTATTTCATTCCCTTTATTATTAATCATATCTCTTTGGGGGAATACTTACACAGTCATTTTATCACCGAGCGTTTAAGTGATTTAGATTAACTTGTGGATAGATATTTAGATTTTATACAATTTAAATAAAGAACGGTAATGAATCACGAAAAAAATTAACTGAGCCCATGATAATAAACTACTTTATCAAAGGAATCTTTTTTTAAATGCACTATAAACAAGCGTTTGATCACCATTCTGCCTGATGTGGAACCTTATGTCAAATATGAAAAAATAGTCACTGTGTATGCGAATACAGAATACATACCGGTCACTTTTATGAAGAGTTATTGTTTTGAGACATAAGATGATCTGGGGAAAGTTGATTGGTATCATGGGCGTCTTTCTTAAGTTTCGCAAACATTTTCAATTTGACCTTATAATATATCGCACAGTTAGAACAAGTGACACAAAACAAAATGTGTCATTTTATGAAATTGAACCTTAACATAAGAGATACAAAACTCAAATTACAAAATCGGCATGATTCGTATTGGGTCCTTTTTAGTTATGACAGATGGCGCTAGCTGTAGTAGGGGGATAAGAGTCAAGGAAATTACTAACTTCAAGCAATCCGTATTGACGGCGACAGTAATTTTTTTTATTGTTTGTCTACATGTTACAAAAGTGTCTGAAGCCTAAATAACTCAACCAAGTAATAAAAAACGCACTAAAATATAACTGACACCAGTCCCCCTGGTCACCAACCAGCGACATCTAGATAAGACATTTTTGGAGTTTGAAAATTCCCCATTATACTATAGTTTTATACGAATGGTGTGAAAAATAAAATTACCAAATAAACATAGTTCAACATTTTATTATAAAATTACAAATATAGTGTCTACAAACATTGCGTTCTAAACTCCCCATTGGAATTGAAGGGCCACTCGACAAATGCACCAAATGCTTGCTAGGGGAAACTCGGCGGGGCGGGCACTACGATAAGAACCAGGGCTGCTAGTAACTGTTGATATGTTCTTACAAATATAATAAAATGGAAACGTTGGTTTTGAAAACAAATCAGGATTAAGATATTGTAACTCCTTCACTTCCCTTTTCTTTTCACAGCTGGTGTCGCGCTCGACGCCCGCGAGGCCACTGACTCCGTCTGAAAAAATATGAATGATATTAGTCTATAAGTAGACTTAAATTATCATCATTGTGAATGGGAGCATCAGCGGTTCATTTTCTTCAAGTTATTATTGTTTGTACCTCGAAACTAGACTAGTTAAGTAGAACCAAACCATCCGAGGAGAGACACGAACGTATATACCTACAAACTATAATACTGAAACGCTCGTATAAGCTTGTAGCTCGTCTAAAAATAGCTCGCATTAGCGTGTCATAACAGCTTTACAAGTAAAGTGACCGCTTTCCAATGCTACTGTATGCCTACACATTTTTCGATTTTATTAGAGGCCATAACTCAGGTTTATAAAAGTATAAATTTTCGTTGTAAAATTTAAAACATGTTCCATGTGTATCGAAGCCCTGAAGGTATCGCAGACCTAAGCCTACTCTGTCACCATTAAATATAAAAGTAGGAGTATGGTATGTCAGAGTGGTGATACTGACGGAGGCTTGCGTGCGCAGCGCGGCGGAGCTGGCTTGGCGCGAGGGCGGGCGTGACGTCATCGTGCCCAGCGCCGACGCCGGCCGCTCGGGGGTCTGCTCCTTGCTGCACGGGACAATCATAATATGAACATTGCTTTCTATGAACAATCTTGGGAACTTGATTCAACGATTCTTCCGCTGACAAAATGTTTCTCGACCATTTTTCACACAATACATTCAAAGTGCCGGTAAAATTTATTGGTGGGGAAAGAAAAATAGAATTAGCTCAGCAAAGTCCTTAAGCTAATTTTATAACAAGGGTGACAACACAATGTACTCAGTACCTTGATTATGAGGTATAAGTTGGCAAGGTTAAAACACAACAGCAAAAACGACAGAGGTTACCTGTTCCCCCTGGAGAGCTGCCCCTTCCTGTGGAACATGTCGGAGAGGCGGCCGCGCAGGTCCCGCTTGCTGCCCGCCGCGCTCATGTCCGAGTCCGAGCCCTGCTGCGGAGCGGTACACTATTTATAACTATAGCTTTTCATTTGCTTTTAGAATATACGTGACAGCACGCCATGATATCTCGCTCATTTCATCGTAAGCAAATACGGATATAAGTCCAACGTGATAGGCTTTAGCAGCTAAGCACGTCACGGAGTCTGCTCTTGCGCAAAACGATATGAACTCTATTCCCTTAACATGTTGATAGTTTTGTTACAATGCATTAATAATTGAATACACTCTTTATTGCACGTTGTACATTACAAAATGTAACATTGACAAAGATGAGATGGCAAAAAATTACCTTACAGCTCAATGTTCTTCAAGTTTTTGAAATTCAAATTGCTATGAAATTGTTGAACTATGATAATATCAATAACAATGAATTTTTTTTTTGCGTTAGACCATCATCCTGCGTTTTGTATTTATTTATTTTTTTAAGTAAAATGATACCTGTGAGACGGTCCCTATGGGCTGGAACTGCACGACCTCGGTGTCGGCCTGGTCGTCGATGGACCGAGACTTGGTGAGTTTCTTCAATTTCCCGAACAAACCCTTCTTCTTCTTCTTTTCGGATGGCAGCACTTCACTCTGAGCGGATCCTCCAGAAAGTCGGCTATAAAAAAAAGATAAAGGAGATCAGCACTATTAACTCCACATTAAAAACATCTAGGACGCAATCATCATAAAAGCAATGTGGTGTATTGTATTGTATGAACAGATCTTCTTAAAACTTCAGATCTTCTTACCAATATATATTGGTCTGATACGTATAGACTTCCTGGCTTATACACATTATCTAAAACATATAGGTAAACTGAAAACCCTGCAAAAAGGCTAAAAACATAACGTCTCTGGCGTTAATTAGAACGGACTAGAGGAATGTGAGACTCCCGTTTGAGCAGGACCCTTATTTTGAAGTGATGAAAAAAATATTGTCTGTAATTGGGAATACCTGTCGAGGCTGTTGTCCCGCGGCAGGGAGTAGAGGCGCGTGTCTTCACCCTCCAGAGACTGCATCGACGACACACTGCCTTCGTCCACTGACTTCCAGATTAAGGCCTGTACGAACACACACACCATGTTAGTTTATCGTTACTATAATAAAAGTGATCTATTATATCACATCAGCCCAAATTCGTCCACTAGATCTTTCAAATGGAAAGCATTGGGAAAGCCCTCGACCAGCAGTGGACGTCATTTGGCTGACGGTGATGAATGAAAGATGAAGGTACATGTTCGTGACTGTATTTGTCAGAACTGACACTAAGAGCACTGTGTCGTCACTCATACTGACGATTGATGTCGGTGGATTGACATGACGAAAGATTTTTAATAATCTCGCCGAGTAAATAACAAAGTATAGTGTAGCGAGGTACTGGCCTGGTCCTTGGTAGTCTGTTCGAGCGAGATGGAACGCTTCTTGAGCGAGGGCGCGCGCGTGGCCGCGGCCGCCGAGGCGCGCGACGCGCCCGTCGCCGCCAGGGACTCGCGCGGCTCCGTCGACATAGCCCTGTGACAAATACACATAATTTATTTGTGTTATCGTCTTATTAAACATCGTGACATTGTTTCATAGACTAGATACATAGATTTCAAGAACAATATAACGGCGATAGGTGTACCTCCAGTCTCATTGAGTTAAATTATTTAAATCCTATTTAAATTATTGGCTGTCATACTAATTATCGAGCGACTTCAAAAAATGAATCTGTCTCAACTCCATCGTTTATGAACCGACCTTTATGTTATTTTTTTGTTGGAAAGAAGATATTTCCAAGGTGGTCCCATGATAAGGAAATCAGGGTTTGATGATGACAAACCATCGGGCGGTTATTACGGGTTAGAGTCTGTTCTTTTTGCTCTTAAAATTATGTAAATAATATGTATGGAAAGTTTGCCATTAATGACGAAGTTAGATGGTGTCGGTCAAGATCATTAAAAAACACCAGCATTTTAAAATTAATTTCTATACAGAAAGCAGCTATTTATTCTAAAACAAATTAAAATATTAACGTGTACACATAAGTAAATTCACAAAGGCATACCGTCTCGCGGAGGCCTGCTGGCGTCGCTGCCTCTCTGCGATGCGCGAGGCGCGCAGCTCCTCCGACAGTTTGAGCAGCCGCGCCGCCGCCCCCGCCCCCGCGCCCGCGCCCGCCCCGCCCGTCTCCGGGGTCGTCGACCGGGACCGGGACGCTGATGACTGTCGGCGTACAACATTTTATCAATACACAGGATAAAGTTCATCAACATCCATCATCAAACACACATCGATGGAGGAAGGCATTCTAGAGTAAATGCAAAAAAATAGGGGGTAATTACCCAAAAAAGCCAAATATGACGTCCACTGCTGGGCCTCCCCCGTAATTTGGGGTGAAATCCTAATAATCGTCACGCTTGGCAGGAGATTTGCCGATCGCAGTGGTGTTGTGGTTTAACTCACAGAAAGAGCTGCTGCCCGTCCGCTGGAGAGTTCCCTCGTTTGCATCTTACGACTCCCACGACGGAAAAGTTGAGCTGGGGTGGTGACACATGTTTCCTATTCGCTGTCAACACGCGGCTAGCTAGCAAGATACATCACCGATAAGATAATAATGCTGACGCATAAAACTGTGAGACAGTGTACTGACCCTATTCCTCCTCGGTGGAGTCGGTGTGAGCAGAGCCTTCTCTGGCGGGATGTTCTCACGGAACAGCTCGGGGCTGAGTTTGCGAAGGTCCTCCACCGTCTCCAGCAGTTGAGTGATACGACGGTCGTCATCCTAGAAATTTGAGCTCGTATTATGTGTACAGTTAGTTCATTAGCTTTTACATTATACTTGACAGTCTGTGATTCTGTAGTACTAAGTCACCAGAGTAGGATAGAAGTACAACACCTCAGCTGTTTAAACCAATTAGATTTTCTTCTTTACTGTAGATATGTTGAGTTAGTAATTTATTTTACATAGCCTGGCTTGTTTCCCACTGCTTGGTAAAGGTCTCCCCCAAATCTTCCACTTGGGGGAGGCCGCGGGTCGCGAAGGTCGCGGTCGCGGTCGTGGCGCTCCTTGTCGCGGCGCAGCTTGGGTGTGTTGGTGTGAGGAGTGTGAGTGAGACAGAGCGACAGTGAGACAGAGAGCGCTGTACCTGCTGCTGTCGCTTGAGCGCGGCGACGAGCAGACGCGTGTGGTCGCGGTCGCGGTCGTGGCGCTCCTTGTCGCGGCGCAGCTTGGGTGTGTTGGTGTGAGGAGTGTGAGTGAGACAGAGCGACAGTGAGACAGAGAGCGCTGTACCTGCTGCTGTCGCTTGAGCGCGGCGACGAGCAGACGCGTGTGGTCGCGGTCGCGGTCGTGGCGCTCCTTGTCGCGGCGCAGCTTGGGTGTGTTGGTGTGAGGAGTGTGAGTGAGACAGAGCGACAGTGAGACAGAGAGCGCTGTACCTGCTGCTGTCGCTTGAGCGCGGCGACGAGCAGACGCGTGTGGTCGCGGTCGCGGTCGTGGCGCTCCTTGTCGCGGCGCAGCTTGGGTGTGTTGGTGTGAAGAGTGTGAGTGAGACAGAGCGACAGTGAGACAGAGAGCGCTGTACCTGCTGCTGTCGCTTGAGCGCGGCGACGAGCAGACGCGTGTGGTCGCGGTCGCGGTCGTGGCGCTCCTTGTCGCGGCGCAGCTTCTCGTTGGCCGTGCGCAGCTTGGCGTGCGCGTCGCGCAGCTCCAGCAGGTCGCACTGCAGCTCGCTCACCTGACGCACGCCACAACACACAACCACAGTTAGCCGTTACATTGTCAAACACAATCTCCTTCGTGCTGTTCACGCGCCCTACGTTCACTATTTATTACTAACTACTGGACGCACTGTGATTTTATTCGCGTAGTTTCAGTTTTTTATACAAAATACACCTGGTATAATGCATCAGATTCATTATTTAAAAAATCTGTTATTGACTTTCACAAAAAATATCAAACAAAGTCTCCAGCTTCAGCGTTTGCGCCTGAGGGTCAATATGCCTGTAGAACGGATCTTCTTTACATATGGATGTGCTCATCTTATTATTTATTACTAATATTTATTACAAAGCAAATCTACTTATTTAACAAATTTATGAAATTCTGGCATGGAAAATTAGTAATTGGATACAGTCCCATAGACAAATAAATCTATAAACAAAATTTTATAGTAATAAGTTTACTTACTTTCTTCTTAGCTTCCTCGGTCTCTTCTTCAGTGGTCCGTTTCAGTTGCTCTATCCTTCTCTTCATATCTAACCGTTCCTTGTCTCTTTCACGTTCCACCTTCAAAGTAAAATTTTAGAATAATACTACGTAAACTCATTTATACTATAAGGAATACATGTTATGTTTTCGTCACAACTTGTCACGGGTTCAACTCCAACCCGAGATGTTTTTTTAATGAATGATGACTTGTTGAGCATTGAGGCTATGGGTGTATGGGTGGGTATATGTGTTTGGGTATGTACTTAAAAAGTGTTTATGTAAGTCTCTGGCACTAATAGTACAGAATAGATATACTAATTAGGAGTCAGATGGGCGTGAGTGAAATTACCCGAACAGAAGAAATTATGTTTAAAAATTATTAGAGTTTCAACGGATATCCGGCCACTATCCGGCGGATGTCCGGATGTCGGTCTATAACCGGATATCCGGCCGTCCGAATAGCACTAAGCTATGAGCGAACGAGTGTTCAAAAAGCACACATCAAAATTTTGCCTTAGCAAAGCCATTGTGAAACATACAGAAAAAAATATATAAAATTGTGTCAAAAAGTAGCTACATTTCGTGAAAGAGGTATACCTATCTTGAGATGCGTCATCAAGCGGGCGCGTCATCAAGATACCTACGCGACCGGATATCCGGTCATCCGGCCAAATCACTATCCGGTACAACACTAAAAATTATAATGATATGAATGGAATGCATCAGTTTCCTATGGGTCGTAGCAGCCGACTATGGGAACTGGAGATATAAGTTTATGAAGGCTATCGAGAGCCAAGCCTATATTTACAACGTCAACCCTTAACTATGGTAAACGTGGGCGAAGGGTCCTTGTGTTGGTAAGGCTCTGCGCTGACCTCAAAGAGCGTGTGTCGCAGGTCCCTGGCGAGCGTGGAGGTCTCCTGCAGCAGGCGCTGCTGGTCGTCCCGCTCGCGCTGCCAGGCCAGCTCCATGCGCGTGCCCAGACCCGCCACCTTCGACCGGCCCGACGACAGCAGCCGCTCCTCCTCGTACTGGACATATACATATCGGACACTCAGAACAAAAGTGACACAAAACAAAATGTGTCATTTCATGAAATTGAACCTTAACATAAAAGATACAAAACTTAAATTACAAAATCGGCATATTTTGTTGTGACTATGCGAATATAACATTATGTTACAACCCCAACAATACTGGTAAAGAAATTTATTTTGTTTACTACGGCAGAATGAATACCTATATCACATTCCATACTGCATACACTTGACATAACTACTAATACGTAAGAAATTTGTTTGTAACACGCGAATTCAGTTTCTCTGGACATAGTTTTTATTTCTTCAAAGATTTTTTTTCTATGAAATAGTTATTTAAGTATAAGTTTCTTAGATTGAACTTGTTAACGGCGATGAGGTCACCCCGTCACGTTGGGTTAAATACGCTTGGTTAACTGTGGGCACTTGCTTAGTAAGTGCCTCTGCCTAATCCGCTTTGGGATTAAAAGACGTGAAGTGTATGTGTATATATGCATGTAGTTATTTTCTCTTTTATTGCTTTCTCTGAATTATATTGTTATATAAAATATAGTTTTAAAAACATGTGATAATTTGTTGTATTTAGTATAAAATATTGTTACTCGTTCATACAGAATTAACATAAATGAATGTTTTAATGTTAGTGTATAATTGCTTTGTCCCAGGTTTTCATGTTTTTATTAAGACCATTATTTGTAATAATACACATGAATTCAAAGTGATCATCCTATAAATAAAGAGAAAAGACGCATACCTCATTGAGCTTGGACCTCATCTCGGCCATGTGCAGGTCCGCGGCGGCCTTCTGGCTGACGAGCTCTGTGTTGAGCTTGGAGGCGAGCAGGCGCGCCTCGCACAGCTCGTCCTCCAGGCACGTCACCTGCTGCTCCAGTGTCGCCAGCTTGCTGCGGTACTCCTCCTGGACAACGCAGCAGGTTACATATTTTCTAGTTTTATTAAAAGCATGATTTTTAAGGTAAGCTGAATGCTTATCTTTGGTTAATCTTCGCGCTATAATACATGTTTTAAACATTTCAAAACCTATCCTTCTTAAATTATGTAGCCTGCATCATGGAAAAAAAAACAAAAAATTAAAAGTGGCCTAATGTCAAAACTGGGTTCATACGTATTAGTTGTACCTTTGACAATAATGTAGAATGAAAAATCTGTAGATGGAACTGCTAGAAAAAAAAATAGAGAAAAATTATACTGATGTAGTATTACATCACTATGCAGCTAAGGGTTAAACCGGGTATTACGGCGTGAAAATTGACCAAAGATTAACATTCAGCTTACCTTCGTTATTAGCTCGAGTAAGCTCGTAACTCGTGACCACAGCACATGTAACTGTGTTGAAACTTCGAGCAAACAACGCTGTAGCACTGTTTCAACTTTTTTTTTATATTTTCAAATTTCTCTGCTCTACATCCATCTCTCTCTATCCCGCTTTGGGATAAAGTGAATCAATTTACGTTTATTAAATACCTACATAAACTTACGTTCCTAAAGATGATGACAGATCCTCTGTGTGTTGGTCCCTGTCTAGTCTACACTTAAGTTTTGAGCACGCAATATTCTTATATTTTCATATTTCTTACAAATCAGAGAAAATTTACTGAATTGGTTTTAGTTTAGTTTCAGGATTTTGATCTATCATATTTACATAATTATGGCAGCCAGTCAAATAGTTTTCTCATGCTTATCTGTTGAACTAAGGTACTTTAGTGTACATTAGTTAAATGAAATATAAATCAAAACTGGCTCGTACATTTTTATGATTATGTTCTGTACAAAAGCTCAAATCAGTCACGTGACCTACGGACATTTGACAGATGCTTTCGCACCTTCTTTACTTTAGTATTTACCTCATCAGCACTAGAGATGGACTGTCGTTTGCCACGACGGCCGTTCCCGTCGGCCCCCGTCGCTGTCTTCTGCGCCGCGTCCAACATCTGCTTGTAGTTGTCACGCTCGCGCCGGAACCTCGACACCTGGTTAGATACTCATTTGATTAGTTACATATATAGAGCCAGAATTAAATTCACAATTTAAACACCTATTACATAATTTTTAGGGTAAAATTGTCACCACATAAAATAAATTAATTCTTTTAAAGCTTAGAAGTTAAGAACGATTTATTTATGTAAACTATTTCATTAGGTAAATAGGAAATAAAGTATTCAGAAATTATTGCCATAATTAAAATCATCAAAGTATCTGACGCCAGAATTTCTTAGCATGCCACCTGCAACCATTTGTTCTCACTTGCATTAACGTAGTTTATTGTGTAATAAACAACCTTGAGTGCATTTTCACGTAATTTGATTGGCTAATCGCCATTAGAATGTGAAGCATGTTTAAAATTCAGTAACAGACCTGATTTTGTAGAGACTTGAGTTCTTCCCGCATGGTGTCCATTTGATCATCGTATCGGCCCTTGGTATCGGCGACTTCGTTCTTCCTGGCTCGCTCGGCCTGGTCCAGACGGGCATTCAGGGCTGTCAGCTCGCGTTCCAACTCTGCATTCTCTATAGTAAGGTTCCGCTGTACCTTTGACACTTTCTCGTAATCTTCCAATTTCTGACGGGCTTCTTCCACCTAGGGTCAGTGTGGATGTTTTGTTAATAGATATCCTCCATTGTATTACACCACTGGCTTTGTCCAAGAGAATACACCGTTTGGAATCATCTATGATTCTAGCTTATAATACATTTATCTTGGGCGGGTAATTATGTTGCGTGTTCTGTACACAAATGCATTCGTAATTTCTGTTCAATAGGTAACCGAGAAGTGAATGTAACTTGAATCATTTCATAACTATAAACCTCAGACAGGTGGCTGAAAAAAGCTGAATGTAATGTGTATGTAACATACATATTTTAAAAAAGCTGGTAACTTTGGTCTATGTGCTTTTTTTCGTCCACCTGTTACAGATCCACGTGATGTCCCAGAGCTCAGTTCTAGCTTGACAACTGAGGCTCTAATAGAAGTCAATCATCATCAGCCACATGAAGGCAATATAATACTCGTAACTAAAAAAAATAGTACGTACATCCTTCTTAAGGTTGTCGAGCTGGTGCGTGGCGACGTCGCGCTGCTGGCAGGCGGTGGCGAGGTCGGCCTCGCAGCGCTCCAGGCGCGCCGTGAGCCGCGCGCGCTGCACCTCCCAGCCGCCGCCGCACAGCCGCTCCTGCAGCGACGACACCGAGCTCTGCGCCGCATGTGTACCGCACACACTGTTAGCTCGCATCTTCCGAACGCGCGTATTAACCACACTCCGACAAGGAACTTTTGGCGCATGAAGGCTTTATTTTAATATGATTGCTAACCACTCCCTTCCTTGAGTTGTTTTAAGAGTTTTTCCTTCAAAACAAACTTTAGTTTTCGATCAAAACAAAACGCAACTGTGTCAAGTCTTAAATTGTGTGGTAAACTTTAACCGCACGCCAAAATATCGTTCTCGCACTGTAGCAAGCACACGCAACGTTGTTGTAACGTGTGAGTTTTCAAGATGCAGCGTATGGTACAAATTTTCATTAGCTGTTGGTGCTGCCCCTAACTCTACGCACCAGAGACGCACATCTCTTACGCATTGTCATGCAATCCACACCAGAATCTGCAAACATCCCTGATGCGCTACAGAATCGAGGCAACCCCAACAGCACTCTGAAAGCATTATTCTATTGGATATGTAGAGCGTTGTGAGCTTTCATGGTATTTTGTGCCCACAGGCTGCACGTGTAGGTACAGATGATTACTGAATTTACTGACAACCTAAAATAAATTGTAGAAAAAGTAGGTTTTATTTTAATACTTAGAAAAAAATATGTGAATAACACACCTGTAGTTCTGACTTTTCTTTTTCCCATGCCGTTGACTGCGACTCGAAATTACTCTGCAGAGATTTTAACTCTTCTTCAGCTCCGTTCAGCTCTTTGCGAACGTTCATTAGTTCACTGAAATCACCAATACAAAATATAAACAAACATTTGTTCGTACCACATACCACGGACTATCTTTCCCGTTTTACATTTTTTTAAATCCATACCAAGTGACTCACCTTTGAGCAGCTTCTTTTTCCACTGTCAATTTGGCTTTGGTGACAACGTGCTCTTCTTCCAAAATCTCATATTTTCCAGTCAGCTCTTCGTACTCGGCTCTTTCTACGGCTAACGCATGTTCCAGTTCTATAATAAAAGACATAATGATTATGATTCATTTTAGAGGAAGTTTAAAAAAGGTCATCACAAAGGCATGACACCTACTTTTGATAGCTTCCTCATGCTCCTGTTTCATTTCAGCAATCTTTTTGGCGCCTGTTCCAGAACTTTGCTCTAATATCTTTAATTTTCCTTTAAGCGTCGCTAACTCTACTTCTTTGTTCTTTATATCGCGATCGTGAGCGATTCGCATCCTCTCTACTTTTTTGCGTTCAGCCTGAAAATACGTGATTTTACTTAATTATTTAATACCGACATTAGTGGTTCTAATACATTCTGAGATAAGGTGAGTTCTATGAACACTTTATCCACTTTTTGGGAATAATGTACAAAGTACGTTTATACATATGTGGATTAAAAAAAAATCTATTCAAATACTAAAAAGCGAAGCTGCTTTCCTACTTACTTGCAAGTCAGTCTCAAATTCAGAGGCTTTGCTCTCCCAGTAGCTTGAGTCCTTCTTTTCAGCCTGTACTTTATTTTCCAGATCTTTCTTTTCGTTTTCCATCCTTGCTAAGTCTCCTTTAAGTATATTGACTTCAGCTTGGAATACTGACAGGTCCTTTTGAACCTTATTGAGTTCATTTTTAACTGAGTCAAGTTCTACTTCTTTTTCTTCTAGTTCTTTCACAGTTTTCTCTAATTTATCTTTAATTTGTGCCATTTCAACTGAAGATATCGCTTCATCGTACTTCTGATTCGAAGTCTCTCTAAGAGCTTCTTCCTGTAGAAATAGTACAAATGTAGAGATCGTAATTACCTTGCTTAAAACAACTCAGAAGGTAGGAGAAGAACATGGGAAATGCAAAAAATAAATACGAAGGTGCAGGAAATTGCATACACACAATGGGGAAATTGCAAAAACGTTAATTGAAAAATGGGATTTCCTACAGCATTCGTCTCTATGGAATTGAACACAAGTGGGGACGTGCGCAATCGAAATATAAAATTATACCAGTTGAGCAATATGGAAATCTTTAGCTGCTATACTGGATTCCATATTAGTGATTTTACTTTCATAGTTCGATTTCATATCTCTCATATCAGATTCAATAGCAATGAGTTTGTATTCAGTCTTTATAAGTTTAGCTTGCATCTCATCTTTTTCGGAAGTGAACTCGACAGATAGCCGTCTCTGAGAAGTGACCAAAGCTTCCGCGTGCTCTTTTTCTTCTGATAGCTAAAGTATTTATTTCATTATTTTAATGTATTACTTCAATTTTAACTTAAAAAGTATAAAAATATAATTGGTTTATTCAGCCTATGAGCTACCGACTTTTATTATACATAACATAACACATTTAAATTTAATACAATTTCTAACTGCTATTACATTTGCGTAAAATAAAACAAAACTTACTTCTTTCTCCAATTTCGCCATTTTATCTTTACGCGTAGTCAGTTGTTTGTCTGCTCTCTTAAATTTATCTTCACTATCCTTGTTCTTCTTTTCAAGTTCATTAATTTTTTTAGTCTTATCACCAACCTACAATTAATTATTAAGTGAATACTAGTTTGTACACAAAATTTGTAAGTTTAATATGTACAATTAAAACTACTTAAAAATATGACATCAGTAATAGCTAAACGTATACCTCTTTTAATAACTTGCTTTTGTCCTGTTCAAGTCTGCTGATTACTTCTGTTTGTTTTTTGAGCTTTTCTATTTCTTTGTCCTTACTTTCCAATTGTTTCTTTAAATCTTCTATTTTCTTCATACAATCTGACACAGCGGTTTGTTGCGATGATGAAGATTCTAAAAATAAATGAAGAAAAGTTTATATCGCTCTCTTATACTTGTCATCTGATTTAGCAATAAGTGTACTTACTGATTTCCGCAGTGAGTTTATTTATTTGAGCTTCCATTTTCTTTTTCTCATCTTTCAAAGTTTTAATTTCACTAGCAATCTTTTCCTTTTCTGTTTGAACCGATTTTACTTTATTTTCAAACGACACCTTATCAGCTTCTAACTTTGTATTGAGATCCTTTAATTTGGCTATTTCAGTCTGAAGTCTATTTTTCTCATTAGTGAATTCTGACTCATTCCTCGTCAGCTTTGATTTGGCTTCTTCGATATCCTTCTCAAGTTGTGTTTTTGCGTTTATCGAATTAGCTGATAGACCGGCATTTTTCATAACAACATACATCTCTCCTGTAAATACGAGTCATGTAATATGAATTTCTAGGTAGAATACCTAATAGCTCCCTAACAGAACTTCTAGCAACACACTTACCAATCTCGCTCTCAAGGTCTTCAACCATCCTCTTCATTTGCAGTTTTGTCGTCATGTCGGTGATTTTCTTTGGCGTTCTAGGTTTGAAATTCTTAATAGCTTCTTCTTTGAGGGACTTCAACGAGGCTTGTAGTTTAGCATTTTCTTTTTCCAGCTATAACATATCGAACAATTAGTGTGCTTTATAATTTTATTTATTTATTTCTTGATAATATCTCTATCTTCTCCATACTTCTTTAATTTGACCCAGTCGTTGGCAGCTACTGGTTGGTACTATCTAAATCTTGGTTCCAATACACCAAAAGTCAGATTAAAAAAGAAATTCTAACTTACCTTGGTAAAGTTTAATTTTAGTTTATCTAATTCCTCTTGTTTTGCTTTTAGGGCATCTGCATCTTTTTTGCCAAAATCTCCGAAACGTACTTTCTTTTCTGTTTTATCATCCTTGTTTTCAAATTCTTTTACTTTTGCGAGTGCTTCTTTAAGTTCGTTTTCCAGTTTACTGATTTTTTCTGCGTTTTGTTCTATTGACTTATCTGTCTTCAGCGATTTGGCGTTCTTAAGAAGCTTAAACAATAAATAAATATTTAATATAATGCATGCATCCTATATTCTAGATGGTTGGCAGAAATAATTGAATATTCACATTTAATCCAACAATGGTGTGCTCATATTTTTTATATAATTAGAGAAGTTTCTACCAAACCTGTAACTTTTTATTTTCAGCATGTAATTTCTCGTTGTCCGCTTCTAGGCTTTGCGTTTTCGCTCGGAGAACAGATGCTTCCTGCTCGATCACTTGGAGTTGCCGTTTTAGGTCAACATTTTGTGGATCGTTGGAACCATCCAGTGACCTGAACAAATTAATAGATGGTAAAAATCTGAATACCTAAAAGATACAAACTTAATCACGATACCAAATATATTGAAGTAACTGTTTTAATTTCATAACATCTTGGTGATCTAATTTTGACTTAAATACCTGCTCTTGTTTAGTGACGCTTTAGGTTTCGTCTTGGCTAAGCTAAGTTCAGCGTGCAGTCTTTCACAGTCGCGTTCCTTCTCTATAAGTTTCTTACGCAATTCCGCTATCTCGTCTTCCAAAACCTGTTGAAATTAAGTAAATCTTAATTTTAGCTCTTCTCTACATCATAATTTTTTAAGCTAGAATAATTAAAATTTACGGACCTTTACTTTCTCTTCAGCTAAGTTGTTATTCTTATTATTACTGTTCCTTCTAAGGCCTATAGTGGATGTGGTGTTGGTCTTAGTAGTTGTATTTGCAATCTTATCTGACAGTTCTTTCACCTGTTTCTTCAACGATTCCCTTTCCTGTTCGGTTTCTTCGACTTTACGACGTAATACTGCTGCTTCCTGAAGTTGAGATAGCATTACTACAATAGTAAAATTACACTACACAGTAAAAAATATAATAAAACCTTTTTTTGGTTGCGATAATGGTTGTCCACAGTTGTATGAAATAAGTAAAATTGCCGAATGACACCTTAGGTAACCATCTATTTCCTAATAGTTACTGTGTCTCAAACCAGATGGTTATTTATCCACAATACTCCAAAATAATATGAATATGACGTATGTTACCTGTTCATTAAGTTCGAGCAGTAGTCGTAGCTCGGCAGGATCCTCCTCGTCGGAGATGCCTTCATCCTTTTCGTTGGGGGCCTCAATAGCCAGCCGGTTGGCAGGTGGGGTTGGTGACAACTTACGACCTTCAATCAGAAGACGCTGTCAACGCTAACGGCCTACGGTAAACATTTGATATACGTAGAAAGCAAATGCTACACATATTATTGTGTTAGTGGGAATAATAAAATGAGTAAAACAGTAAAACCAATCAAGTATCGTGATGGTGTATTCTTATTAACAAAAAGTTTTTGTAGAGTTGTAAACTGTAGAAAATGGCTACCAACGATAGACGCTGTTAACTATAGTAACAGGCGTAGTGTTAGTTACAACGAGTAAACTCGACCAAAAACAACCTAATGTTATGCAATGTGAAGCAGTAGGAACCTTCAAGTGTTATTTTTTAGAGAAAAATGCGATTACTGACAATTCTAGTTCCTAATACCTCGCACATGTTACAAACGATGCAAAAGATCAACTCTCAGCAGGTAGTTAAACAAACCGGTAATGCTCTCAAAACATAATTAGTTCGACATACTTCTGGCTTTGGTAGCCATTTTCTTCAGCTGAAGAAGCAAAGACTCATTGTCGTCCTCGACGCGCGACGCGGTTTTACGTAAGTTATTCGCCTGAAAATATTAGTTAGTGTTTATTATAGACGGCACTCAACCACCTAAACTAAGTTCAGGGTAGGTTATGTACAAGAACTCAGAAATAGATAAATAATGTATGTACCTATAGAAGGCAATCTCACTGCGATAGGGTTAAATAGAGAAACGAACGGCATAAGGAAAGATGGTGAAGATGATCCAGCGGGATGAGCCGAAGGGAGGGGGTGACTTTCAGTTTCAACTGGTGGGTCAAATGCTAGTTCGGGATCCAGAGATTCCGCTTCGTTCCTTTGAATTTGGTTTATTTCGTAGATATCAAAATCGTCAGTCATTGTTCCTTCATTAAACATGAACACGTGATCAGTCTCGGTACTAGCTTCAGTTACGTTTCCAACAGTTTTAGTAGCTTGCACTGCTGTATCGGAGTACAATTTGGCGGGAGTTTGCACATTAGCGTTCCTAACTTTGGCTCGATCAGTCTGAGTTGCGTTATTGTTTAAAATATTCACAGTTTGACAGTATTTGGCTTTCATGAAGGCTACATCTGTCTGCGTATACGTGTCCAACGTTTCGCAGTTGTACTGTACACTCGAGTCAAGAGTAATTTTTTTGGTGTCAGTGGCAACATCGATCATCATAAGTAGGTCGGTCTGGCAACCTTGAGAAAACATTTGCACGGCATCGTTAGGCGCCTGCATGGACCGATTTATCCCGATAGACAGGCGGCACAAGTCTATTGTCGCCAAACTTTTGTCGAGTGCCAAATGCATTTCAGCAACTTTTTTCTTAATATCCGTATCGTCGACATTCTGGTCGTTGGTGGACGGAATAATGTCGGGATGAGAGGGATGATGGTTTTTAGGTAGGGGAGGTATTCTTCGTCCGAAGCGTTGGCGGTATTTGCTAGCCTGTTCAGAGATAAATACTACAATGAATAAATTACAGCGATAGTAAGCGATGAAATTGATAATCTATTTAAGTTGTGTTTTATTTATTTCAGTTGTGAGCAGTGTGGTGTGAGTCAGCTGGGAGCTGTGACGGTTGGCGTGCGGCCAGGCGGCGACGGCCGGGCGGCTCGTTAAACACAATCACCGCTGTAATTCCGATAACTTGCGGAAAACTTGTTAAAGTGCAATAAACTCAAGAATGCCGCACACTCTTCATTAGACAACTACCTCTAGAACATGTAAAACCAAGTGTCCATTAAGAGCCATCTGATGAGTTTGTAACTTGAACATGTTATACAGCCGTGTTGTCAGTCATAAAATACAATAACGGATATAATAATGACCTTCCACACGATGCATGTGGTATTGAAACACAAATAGAATTCTGGAGCAAACTGTACGTGATATTCGATAAATGGGTTATCTTGTCGTTGTTTATAATAACCACCGTAACTATAGGTAATAGTTAGCTCAGCCTGACTATAAGACATTTTTAACTTTAACTAAGAGCTATATGCTTCTTTTATCAAGTGTCGTTTCAATGTTAACAATTTACTTTATCTAACAATGTAATTACGTTTACTTTTGTTTTTAAAATCATACATGACTTTCATCAAGCTTTTTGTTATACTACACTACATCTGTATGTAATAGCACTTATAACGATGAAGAAATAAATGATTTGATTACATTTAAAGTAATCAAACAATACCTATGTTGGATCAATCATAAATTTAACACATTGCTTTACTTTTATTTTGGTCGTTTAACAACAAAATTACACACAAGTTAAATACGTAAAGCCTAATCTAGAATTCTCATGAAAATATCAACATTGCTTCCTGAATTTAATCCTGAACGTCTAATTAATGATTACAAGAATAAGAAGACAATAATATAACAACAATAGATATATAGATGGTGTATTCTAAGAACATTATTATTTAGTAACATGAGCAATATGCCACTGGCTGAGAGTCCTGCCAAGTGACATAGCAATCAATCTTGATAGTACGGTTGTCCAAAGCGTGCTCTATCAGTTTTGATGACATTTCCTGTGTCACTAAATTAAACTTCATGTGAGTTTCAATGTAAGTGTGGTAGACCAGAATCTGGACTAAGTGTACCTTTTTTATTTAGAAGCGGAAATCCTTTATGGATACCAAGTCGCCCTGGGGAGTAACTGGGTTATGTCGGACTCACACCGAATAAAATCCCTCCGGTGGCCATCGGCGGTACATGACGGGTGACTCCGGGATCTTCAAAGAACGCACCGGTGTGGGCTAAGTGTACAGTCTCCCAGAGGGGTTGTTTGAGACAAAAGATCATAGTTTGTCACGATCCTCACAATATATTCATTCCTATCGCTTCGATCGCATTTACAAATCGTTTCGTGTATTCTCACTTGATAGTGTGTTAAAATGTTCTTGATCACCTTGTTCCACAAACAATTAGATTAGACTTTTTTGTGTGTTTGTACTTTGTAGAGTCAGACTTCTAGGATGTATCGTGGTTTACTTAAACATGTCCTTTCATGTAGGGTGATATGTAGTACTACTTTTTTGTTGGAAAATAAATCTATATCATTGTTATTGATACATTTTTACATCATGTATAACGTACACCTACTAATGAAAATTTTGCAGAAGTCATGAATATTTTCAAATATTTTTCTTCGTCCATGGAAGCAATAATTACGCTTACGTATATGAGTATACGTAAGCCTAAACAGACGTTTGAGATTTTTCTACAGTGTGATTTTTGGTATTACTTCTAGGTATAATTATTCTTTTGACATTCAGAACTATGAATGATGAAAGCATTGGAGGTTGAAAGGTGAACGAAAGTCTGAAAATAATGGTTAAGTTTTGGTTGTTGTTAGGTGGATTCCTCTTCTGACAGTAGTTATGAGTGAGCGAGTGAATGGCATGATGTGTACATATTATAAGTAGTGAAAGTGATTGACCTCTTCCTCAGCGTTGCGCAGTTGCTCGCGCAGGTCGGCCTCGCGCTCCAGCGAGTCCTGCAGGTCGCGCAGCAGCTGCGCCGGGTCCTCCTGGCTGCCGCCGCGGGTCAGAGACGCCCGGGACACTTTTTGCTGGACCATTAAGTATTGCAAGTTTCGGTACGAAAAATATACTCTCTATTGCACACTCCACTTAGTATAAAACAAAGTCGCCTCCAGCTGTTTTTCCGTATGTACGCTTAGATCTTTAATACGAATATTTGAAATAACGAATTTTAATGCGGCTTCTTTTAATAGATTGAGTGATTCCAGAGGAAGGTGTATATTATGCAAAATGCATGCATAATAATACGAGTATGATAACTGAGACATACCTACTGTTCATAATGTATATTAGCAAAACAACGTTTGACGGGTCAGCTAATATTACTTACTTAAAGTGGGTGGTAAGGTAACAATGATGACTTAACACATATAATAATTTATTATTGTAAGAAAAATAAAACAAAAATTTGCAATAGATACTTACACCATCGGCAGGTGGCTTGCCGTGATTGGCTGGCGCGCCTCCCGCAGCGAGCTTCCTATTGGCTTCAGCGAGTTCACGCTGCAAGCGTAACGATACCTCATTGGCTCGCGTTACATCTTGTTCTAGTTGTTTAATGCGGGTCACTCGCTCCATTCCTTGCTCACCTCCAACAATCTAGGTGACAAATATTTTCATTTTAGAATATTATTACTAGTTCACTCATCTATTAGACCGTATATTACTTATGGTATGGTATATATGCTCCGTGGACTGTATGACCAGAAGCAATACACAGTTTTTTATTTTTAGCTAAATATAAGACACAACTCTGAAATGTCCACAAAGTCATACACACAGTATGACAACGATATTTGGCGCTTGATTACGGAGTATAGCTACAATAGGATTATGACTAAGTCATATCCGCAAACTTCGTCATATGGTCCATTAAAACCTCAAATATTGAAGTGGCCTACGAAGAAACACATCTCAAAAGGCGTTCATGTACTACAAAGTTACCTCCATGAGTTTCTTCTCCTGGTCAGCCTTCTCAACCTCGAGCTGCTCGGCTCTGCGCTCAGTCTTCTTCAGCTTGAAGGACAGCACGCGGCAGTTCTTGATGGTCTGCTCCAGCTCGCGCCGCAGAGACGAGTACTCATCGGCCTGGTCCTCACTGATAATGTGGAATCACACACACAAACCATAAATACCTAAAATTTTCTAGAAATTATGTTGCTGGTTTTAATCCCCAAATAGCGTACAACATTCACTATCGTTGTTGTTTACGGTACCAATTCGTTTGCGCGGGAGGACCTAAGATCCGCGTTTTATTATTTAATTTTGGTTTACGTGGCTATTACCGGGTAGTCTTTGTCCGACCCCAGAATCGTAGAAGAAAGCCAGTGTCAACTAGGTGGATAGGTAAATTTTTGTATGTTTTCAAACTAATCGAGGGCCTGTAACTCAGCATAAGGACCAAGGCCCAAACAGTAGCTAGGACCACTGTGACAGTTCTGTCGTCATACGAAAAAAGGCGTAACATCACATTATGTTCATAGTAATATGTGCTTAATTACTGTCTGAGCTTCAGGACTCGTCATCATTCTTTAGCCATTAACACATTGGCGGACAGTAAAATAGACACAATAGATGTTTTATTGTTATGACATCTATGGGCGTTTACTGTCCGGGAAAGAGCTAATTGATTTTATCCCACTGTTGGTGGAAGAGTTAACATGCCGTCCGTAGCAGAGATACGGTCGATAAACTCTTATATACGTACTTATATTCGTTTCGCTCCAATTTCAACATTATTTATTTAAATTACTGACCGAAAGTTGTCCTGCATCTCTTCAATCTCCTCCTCGAGGTCCCTCAGTTCTTTCTTCATGTCTTCGTTTTCGTCCATGAGCTCTTCGCAGAGCGTCTCGGCCGCGATCAGCTTCGCGCGCAGCTGCTCCACCTGCCGTGTCTGCGCCTCTATTGACGGCCGAGCCTGGACAGGAGGTTATCATGATCTATTTGACATTTCTGTTATGTGAAACTCGTGTTGGGGATGGGACACAAGTACTATAATATCCAGTTAAAGAAGACCTAAGGAATATACCGTGGTGAAAAATGTAACATTTCATATGGCTGGCTTAGGAGACATCTCGATTGTGAAGGTTCTGCCTATCGTATCAGATAATATAGATTTATCAATACATACATAGGTATACACGTCCATAAAAACATAGTCAAGTTTTTTTTGTAATAAGTCGTCCGGTAGATTTAGCGGTTGATAACTACTCATTTGACTAATAAGAACTACTCACATTTCACCATTGGGTACACGGCATGATAGGTGATAAATCTGCTTGGATCTACATATCTTTGGTTGGAGTTTGAGGTTTCCTGATGAGGTCACTGTAAGAATTTGTACTATACTATACTGTAAGAGAGCCGAACCGAAAAATATAAGCAAGTGTTGTGTGCCTAAATACTAAAATAAGTCATACTTATAGGAATAAATGAACATACCTCCAGTTCGCTTTCCACCTCCTTGATTTTAAGCGACAAATGTTTCTTCTCGTCTCTGAGATCCTCATTTTGCGTGGTGAGTTCGTTGACCTTTTGCTGCAGTTTGAGGACCTCAGACGATCGGCCCGTGGAATATTTATTTCCCGTGTCGATGTTCGCCAGACGTCGTAGGAGTATGTCGCTTTTCTCCTTTTCCACACGCTCGCAACGCTTCCGCAATGTGTCTACTTCGGACTTTAAGCTTTCTATTTGCTCCTGTGATAAATTAAGACGTAATTAAAGTCGGTTTCTGTTTATCAGCTCATTGTGTTACAGACATTAAGGGGAACATATGTACTCTACCACCGCTTGAGTTCGCATACAGATGTTTGCCCTAATGTGTGGAATGGATTTCAAGTAAATGGATACAGACAAATATTGCAGAACTTATTTCTAAATACCTTATTCTTACATTTAATAACGATATTCAGTATGTTGGATTTACCGTACCTGGTAAATGTTTTTCGGACTCGTTGGATAAAAAAATACACTTCACGCCTTTTAATTCCGAAGCGGGGTAAGCGGATAAGTTCAATTAAATCCTAAAGGTAAGCTCAGAGCTTATCTATAGCTATATCGGGCCGTTATACCCGGCACATACATTTTTAATAGAAGGTTCAAAGTCTTTGATAAGGGCCAAAAATAGTATTTCATGAAACATTAGGTAGGTATAATAATCAAACCAGTACATTTATGTCTGTCAATTTCACATCAATGTGGGATCCATAGCACATTATTACATTTTATGAAATAGATACCTGGTGAAAGTAATGTACATCATATCATATTGAGCGCACCTCGTATTCCTTAACGTTGACGTCTACGAGGGTGGTCTCCGTGGTGTGGGTGCCGGCGGTGCTGGCGTCGTCGTCCGACTCCTCGCGCTCCTTGCTGGGCCCGCCGCGCAACGGTGGTTTCGCTTTTGGCCGCGCGCTCTTTACCTGTCAAACATTTACAATACTATTAGTGGACTGGCCAAGCGTCGTTTTATATTACCTACCTATATATATTACTACCAAATTCTATTATTCGTTTTTATTCCCAACCTCTATTTTATGTTAGTCATGAATGTTGATTATGTTTATGTTTAGTTTTTAAATTTTTTGTTTTAAGTTGTAACCAGACTGCGCCACCAAAAACTATAATGTAAAGCACAGAAAGACCCCACAACACAGGAATACTACAACTACAGTGGAGATCATTGTTAAACCTTAGCATTTAAGTCTATATTTTTTAAAAAAGATTTATTTTTATTATTATTTATTATATAGTAAACGAGGAAAAATGAAGAGGTCAATTTAGTAGATTGAATACCTAATACATAACATATCTCTGTCTCTCAGATGGGTAGGCAGAGTCGATCATAGGTTTTCATTTATCCCTGATATACACCTTTCCATATCCTGTGTCGGACACACCACTTTTCGTCAGGATATCACCGATCGCTGGTCGCTTCATGATATTTTAACATATTCATGAAAATCGATTAAATACTTATATATTTTATTGTAAATTCGACATTCATTCGACATTAATTTCAATGTTCACTCGACCATTTAATGATAAAAGTCAAACGCAGTCCATCAACTACCGGAATAGGTATAAGGCCTGGTTCACCATCAACCAATCGGCGTCGTGCGTTCGTTTTTGACCTACAAATGTTGTCACTAATCATGCATACGGTTTATGCCAAAAAAAATTGCATGTGAACCCAGCCTAATATAAGAAACCTATCTCCTGAGCAAGTTTCTGCAAAATCCACAAATTAGTAGATATTTCTGTGAAAAAGTAGGTAGGTACATACTCACATGTAACATTTCATATATTATTAAAGCAAACTTTCGCAATATTAGTGAGTACCTACTAGTGGGGGTAGATTACTCAAAAACCGGGATGATTCCACCCTCTATTCCTATACAGCGTACTTCTTCTCAAGAGATCATTCACCGTCCACTCGCAAAACACATCATTATATCTGGGCAACATATTATACTCGCACAAAAATACATACACTTATTCTCAGGAAATCCAACAAACCAAATGTGTTAAATAAATTTTGCTTTTTTTAAGCGACTTCAGGTAGAGCCGATAAATCGAGGGGATCTTTAGAAAATCGTATGGGCGGGCGATTAGTACTAGTTGAATAGTACTTGTTTTCTTTTTTCTTCAAAATTATTACGATTCATAATTTGGGTAAGGTTGAGTAGACATTTACTTTAAGTATATTTTTTTTTGCTAAATCTAAGGTAGGTAGTTCTCGAAGAATCGTCACTGGGTCAATAAGTTTGAGGATGCCTCGTATAGAGGCGAAACATGAAAAAAAAATTGATAGGAATTAAGGGCGACTATTATAACGAGTATTGACAGATTGTTATTTCAAAATTACCTGCATCATGAAGTTTACATCGTCTTTCGTTGACTTCGCCTCTTCTTTTAGTCGTGGTGGCTTCTCTTCTTCTCTACTTCGTGATATACTTCTTTTATCTCTTTCCTTCTCTTCTGTACTGTCTTTTTCGAAACTATTTTGAGCTTTTAATAACTGCATCTGTTGACAAACATTAGATTGTTATAGCTGTTGTTGAAAGATGCTGTAAGTACCTAGTTTTATGAGAACACTTTAAAGAACATCATGTCTTATATTCAATATTACTACTTCCAGAATTATATAATTTATTCATGTTTTATATGACTCGGATTTTTTGTTCAATAGTGTATTTAATAGGGTGAGCTTCCACTCGCCTTGAAACGCAAACTTGTCGACACATGCATCCTGCCTGCCTATTCTGACCTATGGTGCGCAAACTTTGTCACTGACTGAACATCAACAGTCCAAACTCTAGGTTTGCCAAAGGGCTATGGAGCGCAGCATATTAGGTGTAAAAAGGACTGATCGTGTCCGAAACACCACCCTACGCTCTAAAACCCAAATAACCGATGTTGGAGTTGCAACCGCAAAGCTGAAATGGGACTTGGCCGGCCATGTCAGTCGAATGGATGTAAATCGGTGGGCGAAAACCGTCACTGACTGGATACCTAACGACGGACACCGAAGACGCGGTCGGCTTCAGCGGAGATGG
>SJJU01072891.1:0-21849 GCA_012932125.1 Conopomorpha cramerella | reverse complement strand
GCATTTAAGTCAATATTTTTTAAAAAAGATTTATTATTATTATTATTATTTATTATATAGTAAACGAGGAAAAATGAAGAGGTCAATTTAGTAGTTTGAATACCTAATACATAACATATCTCTGTCTCTCAGATGGGTAGGCAGAGTCGATCACAGGTTTTCATTTATCCCTGATATACACCTTTCCATATCCTGTGTCGGACACACCACTTTCCTCAGGATATTACCGATCTCGTTGCTTTATGATATTTTAACATATTCATGAAAATCGACTAATTATATATTTTATTATAAATTCGACATTAATTTCAATGTTCACTCGATCATTTAATGACAAAAGTCAAACGCAGTCTATCAACTACCGGAATAGGTATAAGGCCTGGTTCACCATCGACCAATCGGCGTCGTGCGTTCGTTTTTGACCTACAAATGTTGTCACTAATCATGCATACGGTTTATGCCAAAAAAAATCGCATGTGAACCCAGCCTAATATAAGAAACCTATCTCCTGAGCAAGTTTCTGCAAAATCCACAAATTAGTAGATATTGATATGACTGTGAAAAAGTAGGTAGGTACATACTCACATGTAACATTTCATATATTATTAAAGCAAACTTTCGCAATATTAGTGAGTACCTACTAGTGGGGGTAGATTACTCAAAAACCGGGATGATTCCACCCTCTATTCCTATACAGCGTACTTCTTCTCAAGAGCTCATTCACCGTCCACTCGCAAAATACATCATTATATCTGGGCAACATATTATACTCGCACAAAAATACATACACTTATTCTCAGGAAATCCAACAAACCAAATGTGTTAAATAAATTTAGCCTTTTTAAGCGATTTCAGGTAGAGCTGATAAATCGAGGGGATCTTTAGAAAATCGTATGGGCGGGCGATTAGTACTAGTTGAATAGTACTTGTTTTATTTTTTCTTCAAAATTATTACGATTCATAATTTGGGTAAGGTTGAGTAGACATTTCAAACAGGAAATAATGTTTACTTTAAGTATATTTTTTTTTGCTAAATCTAAGGTAGGTAGTCCTCGAAGAGTCGTCACTAGGCCAATAACTTTGATCCTCAAAGCCTCGTGTAGAGGCGAAACATGAAAAAACATTTTGATAGGAACTAAGGGTGACTATTAAAACGAGTCTTTATCTTAAAATCTACCTGTAGGTAATAACATTTTGTAGGGAGACACGTGTCGTGTAGCGTCGTTATAGAAAAAAAATCAACTTAACATCTTCTATCATAATATAACAACAAAAATGTCTACTTATTTTCGAGTGGATAGCGAGTGCGTTCAAATGTTTTGTGACCGGTATAACAAAGTTGACAGATTGTTATTTCAAAATTACCTGCATCATGAAGTTTACATCGTCTTTCGTTGACTTCGCCTCTTCTTTTAGTCGTGGTGGCTTCTCTTCTTCTCTACTTCGTGATATACTTCTTTTATCTCTTTCCTTCTCTTCTGTACTGTCTTTTTCGAAACTATTTTGAGCTTTTAATAACTGCATCTGTTGACAAACATTAGATTGTTATAGCTGTTGTTGAAAGATGCTGTAAGTACCTAGTTTTATGAGAACACTTTAAAGAACATCATATAGTATTGTTGTCTTGTATTCAATATTACTACTTCCAGAATTATATAATTTATTCATGTTTTCTATATGACCTGGAATTTTTGTTCAATAGTGTATTTAATAGGGTGAGCTTCCACTCGCCTTGAAACGCAAACTTGTCGACACATGCATCCTGCCTATTCTGACCTATGGCGCGCAAACTTGGTCACTGACTGAACATCAACAGCCAAAACTCAAGGTTTGCCAAAGGGCTATGGAGCGCAGCATATTAGGTGTAAAAAGGACTGATCGTGTCCGAAACACCACCCTGCGCTCTAAAACCCAAATAACTGATGTTGGAGTTGCAACCGCAAAGCTGAAAAGGGACTTGGCCGGCCATGTCAGTCGAATGGATGTAAATCGGTGGGCGAAAACCGTCACTGACTGGATACCTAACGACGGGCACCGAAGACGCGGTCGGCCTAAGCGGAGATGGGTCCCGCCATTTCCGCTTAGGCCTTAGGATTTAGATAAATATGAACCGGGGTGGCAACAGGTGGCTCAAAATCGGGAGGAGTGGAGGAAACAGAGGAAGGCCTTTGCCCAGCAGTGGGACACGAAAACGGGCTAAAGAATGTTATTGTATTTAATAACCTATGTTAGGTACGCCAACGTTATAGTATATTGTATAACTACAACATTATTGTGTCTATTGCACACGTAAACCCTAACAATTTTAAACTTATGAATTTGTAAAGTAACTAAGTATAACAGGAGTTTTTGTTTCTAGAATTTTAAATTTGTAAAATGGGATATCTTTTAAATAATCTGTGGATGAGGTAGTAGACCTTAAACTGAATATAATCAATTATACACATCCAATTAAAATACTTTAGTGTAAGTTTGTTGGTGCGAATAAAATAAAAGACAAAAATAACAATACAATACTCTGAGGAAGTTAAACAATGTATTACCACGGGGGTAAAGGTAAATGTTTCTAAAGGTTTTTCAGTCAGTCAATTGAGTATAAAACTAAAAGTCTAAAAGTCCCATATACAGGGGACTTTTAGACTTAAAAGTATAATTAGATTCAAACACTAACTAAGAAAGCACATTCAAGTCCCAACGTCCAAAACCGTTGATTTTAGATCAGTTAGATCTAAAATCAATAAATTACTCGAAAACTATCAAAACTTACAAACACAGGGTGATTTTACAAACACAGTTTTTTTTGCTATAGAAAAGCACGTCTGTTGCGAAGCTATAAACCTAGACGTGTAAATATTTTCACATGTATCTACGTAACGACCGGCCTTGGCATTATGCGCACGCCATATTACGCACGATGCATCAAATGCCTATATAGTAGTTAATTCCCGAACTTTCCCTCATCGAGCTATATTTAAATTTCTTTAATTAATTACTCGGGCGCAGTAGCTGCCAAGTATTCGAGGGAAGGCGACCTTTTAAGTTTATTTTCGTGTAGCGGTGTGCGCGGGCGCAGTGCGCTAGACGAGCCGCGACCCACTTAGCTTTTTCCTCACATTTCGGAACTTTCAAGGTGATGGTAACTCGTACCACAGATTCCAGGGATTCCTCAGTGTTTCATGAGATATGTGACGCATAACCTTCTAGATATCTAAATCTAAAGTAAGTATTATCATACTCATATTATTAATAAGAAATACGTGACAGGTGGCTTTTTGACATTGAATAAGCTCATCATCATCATCATCAGCCCATACTTGTCCACTTGAATAAGCTCACTAATCGACCGATATGGAAATCTGTTAGTATTAGAATTCTACAATATCCCTAATTAGCATAGGAGTAGAGTTCAAAACGTTGGGGATCAGTATGAAATCCGTCATTGACTACTCGTTCAATAGAAGCCACGGTAGATAGGTCGTCAATTCATACATATAAACTTACTTCAGTTGCTGATGACGTGGCTGAATTATGCTTATGCACTAGGTTCTGTTAGATCGCTTAATCGAAGACTTGAAACTATAGAATCCTAGATATGTTAAGATTTGATAAGTCTTTGCAAAACATTAGTTTGGGATTGATACATGATACAATTTGATTAAACGATCAGTTGTCTAATCAAATTGTATTGTAGTTTCAGGACTACGGGAGTGGAATCGCGGGGCATCCTCTAGTATCCTATCTGTCTACCTATGTATGTACCTATAAAATCATGCCTGTTATATCCTTAAGGGTTCTGCGTTATGAGGTATCTTAAACAGTGGCATTAAAGTCTCAGCGAAGAACCCATCGCCGCTATAGACAAACAGGGCAAATCTGAAATACACATTTAAGCCAGTCAACTGTATCCGTAGACCCTGCTGAGCCCATTTCAGAAGGTTTCAATGCAACCGGATGAAAAAAATATAAACTCGATCAGCTGATTGTTCTTCTTGAATAAAGAGCTGGATATGTTTTCTGTAGACTTAAAACTGTATTTTAGCCTCGCCCTGTATAGTTCACCACGATACTGCACTTCAATGTGAAAACGCTGTCTATGTTCCATTGGTACACCTTCTGGAATGGAACCGGGAACTTATTGGCTCCTAAGCAGACACTTACATTAGGGTCTGAGCGCATTTTTACTGTATATTATAATTGACGAAAAACTTGTATAGGTATACTTACCTTAATAATGCTTAAAGGGATTATGAAAGACCGTTTGTTTTACAAAATTTTACCTTCCGAACTCTTTCAGCTAAAGAGTCGTTTTTGTTGATGGTGAGGTTAGCAGGCGAGGAATTCGAAGCCGGGGGCGGCGAGGCCGACGGCCTTCGTAGTGTCACCGTCGCCGTATCTAGAACAACACACACCTCTCGTTCAGTTTTCGGAACAAACACTTCTTCAAAAATTCCAAGCATTTCCCATAGTGTATTTTAGCGTGCATAATGTAGGTAGGTACGTCACCTAATTGTGTGGATTCGTAATGCAAGGAATTCGGCCAGGCATCGGTAAGATAAGCGTGGTATAATTGTGAGCCCTTAGACTAAGTATCTATTAATTGGTCACTTATTTGTATCATGCCCAAAAAACAGTGAATGTATAGGTATTCGGATTTATGATCTTTCGATCCGAAGTACAAAATTATACTTCCTACATTTGTCTGTGTCAGTTATAGTCTTTATACCTTTCTGTCCCGTATCAATGGTTGGTAGTGGTCCAGTAAGCCTGCGCTTGGGCAACTTGAGGCTGACTGTGACCGCGTTCGAGTCCCCCTCGCCGCCCAGGTCCGGCGTCGACGTCCATGCTGAGCTCGATTTACTTAGCCCTGACAAGGTTTCATATTGAATTTCTTCAAAGCGAAAGTTCTTCATAAAAACTTTAATGTAGATATTAAAGTGTCTAAACATCGAATAAATTAAACATACATAGTTGCCAGTTTAACAATAAATCAACAAACATTGATGTCACTGTTATGATATCTTACTGTTATGATCGTGCAACACAAAATACAACCGACACCTGCGCTGAATCTACCTAATAAATTATGGCAGGCGCCAAAGATCCTATAAAATATTGGAAAATCTACTTTAGTTACTTTTCCAAGATCCAAGACGTACCAGTGGAGAAGGCATCCTTCTTGGGTTCTGAGGTGAGGTTGGTGCTGGACGCCCAGCCGCGTCCCGACTTCTCACCAGCTCCGCCGTTCTCTTCATCATCGCGACTCCTGCACACAATTCAAGAATGATTAATAAGATGATTGAATAATACCAATACATAACTTTTTGAGATGTGAAAATTATAGGAAACAAATAACATGAGCCGGTAAGATTTGTAGGGCTAGACGTGCGGCATGATTGATAAGTATAATGTTAAGGAATAATTAAAATGGTCAATCCGACTAGAACAAGGTGACCCATCAATAAAGTCTAAAAAGCAGAACGTAAAACATAAGCCAAGAACTAAATGTGTGAAGAAAATCTATCTATGATTTTAACCTACCATATTTCTGAGAAATTCGGGTTGTGAGTGATGATGGACAGTGACGACAGTGGTGAATGATACGACTGGCGATGTCGATCTAAAACGCTCATTGTCTTTCACTGACTTAAGATGCATGCGATATGGAAACCGGCCATAGAAGTCTTCAACTTCTGAAAGGACTGACAGCTTCGAGGTGATGACTTCTCTACTTGCTGCTGTTAAGTAACTTTAACTCCCGTTTCTGCTCAATCGCACTTTCTATAGAAATAGTATTGTGGCACCGGTGGTCGTGCCGCACCTGCTTAATGGGTTAAAGTCCGCCTTGCGGACGAAGTGATGAGTGAGTTTTCACGTCGATTCATCTTCAGCCCTCAAGGCTCCTCAGAAATCTTTCACTTTCTGTACTTACGCCGCGTTTCACAAAATGTCGTACCCTCTTCCATCCGAGTCACATTTTTGAAGTTCTTGTTCACGTCTGCTGTGGTTTCCACAGCAGCGAATCAGTTCTCCAAACTTAGCTGGAACGCTTAGGATCTCATTATGCATGATTGGTTGGAGCCTGGCTTTTATGAGATGGACATGTTCAGCCTTAAGGTTAATATTTAGATAGCCTCTGATTAGTCGGTACCTATTGATCAGGGACATCTCTGAATATGTGCTTACGAATCTACCAAACTTTGAACATGACCTAATAATTATATTCAGGATTCGGGTGAAAATATTAGTATTCCCAACCTATCCCCGCGTGACTCGCAGGTTATTGCATTTGCGTGGGACTTTCAGGATAAATTATAACCTGTTATTACGTTATGTAAGCTATATTATTGTACAGTTTCATTAAAATCCGTTGATTAATTGTCTCATGAAAAACTAACCTAGGTACCCTAAGTGGTTCGCCGAAAAAAGGTTCGGCGCACCAGACTTATCACCAAATGTTCTCCAAACCATTGTACGATAATATATAAAACGTATCAGTTAGAATAACATGTCTAAAAAGGTCTCAAGCTAATCAAGGGATTTACCTCCATGACTTTACGTATGTATGAAACTGATTCGCCATCATCCCCTGGCAACTACAATAAAATGATTAAAAACACGTGAATTGAACGATTAATCGAAACGAGGCCGCTATAAAGTCAAGCTATCATCGATCGCATTTGATCTTCACCAGGATATAATTATTTATTTACTTTGAGTCATGGATTTGTTTTGCTTTCCCGAATACCTACCGACTGTAATATATGTAGTGAAGTATGTAGGTCGCTGCTCCAGAAATAGAGTGCGCACGTGGACTGCTTCCCGATTACACATTCAGACATAATCGTACTCGATTATTATCATTTGAGAAACGATTTAGTACACTTTATTATTGCACTTATAATGTAGAGCAATGTGGTATGTCGAAACGCTCGTAAGCCTATGCAGCCTAGGAGCATCAAACTGATCACTGTAGACGGAAACCATTGTTAACCTCCTGAGAGCCAACTACTAAGTTTACCAGATTAGTTATAGTATACCAATGTATACCTAATACATTGTATAGGAATCAATGCTACTAAGTTCCAGCTCTACGGAGCATCCCTTAGCTGTGAGAACCTTATGTATTATATTTTATGACAATGGTTCTCAGAACAAAAATATTGGGTTAAATGTTTGTTTATTGACACAGTTGAACATAATGTATTACCTATAATACGTAGACACTCAGGAGATTAAACAACAACGGTCATTGGATTTGCATTCGATGTTGTTATATTGTTGTCTTCTGTTTCGAACGATACCTACGTTAAATTTGGTACCGGCATTTGACAGTAGTCGAAAAAGTTGAGTTTTGGAGACTTAAAAATATTTAACATATAAATTGACCACCTAAATAACACTCTGCAACCGATTTCGGTTTATGCACGTAGAATCTGTAGTATTGCAGGCCATCCACTCAGTTTTGCAGCGTTTAGTTTAAGTATTATTAATTGTTACTTACTAGTACCTATTCATTGTTTTTGTTATTTACCTCCCTATATCTATTTACTCTATCATTGCTTAATATGCACCACCCCCACGCTACGTAGGTACAAGCAAATAATATAATGCGTAGGTATTTTATTTATAAGTATTTTTTGGGCTTTTTTAACTGGTCCTTTACTGTCTTGCGATCTGTAGACTTTCCCAGAGTGGGCGGTAACGAACCCTCTTAACGGTGTAGGTCTATAGGGGACTGTGATACCCAAAAACTGTTTCCTTTAATATAGATCATAAGCTTTCAGTAGTTATTTTTTTAAATAGGTAGAAATATGGGGGCTCTAAAACTATTTATTTTCATAATGGCCAGTTTAATTTCGGGAACCTCTGCTCTAAAGCGGTTCGGTCCACGTGTAACGTCACCTTTTTGAAAAAACAAAATATAGTTCTGAATAATTGTATTAAATAGAAGACTTTCGCGATATTTTTTGACTAGGAAGTACTTAATATACTACTTCAGAAAAAATAAAATGCTTTTACGGAGTTCCCGCATTATAGGAACCGCTTGCATTACGCTAGCATACTTTTATTATGGCACTCGTAGTTTAAACTTAAAAGTTCGATTTTTTTAAATCACACAATTTAATAATAATAGGTGTGCATCAACAACGAGCGCCAGATTTGAACTTTTTAAATCTTTACTATTTTAGGGACTTGTGTGTTGATGTGTATTGTGACAATGACAGTCCCATCACTATTCTTGAAAAATGTAACTTGTTAATACGATTATGTTCAACTGTGTAATACCTGGATAATCTTAGGTGCAATATAGATAAATAAAACCCTATACATCTACAATGTGAAGTGTATTGCTATAAAGTACTTACTAATGGAATTGACATAAACGTATCATTACGAAGAAGAGAAACGTCTTGCATTTAAAAAATGACATTTTAAACGGACACATAGGCCTTTTTTATACAACGTTAAATTAAAAACGTTGGCAAAACTCTAGAAAATCACTAGGCCCATGATACCAAACACCTTCCTGAAGGAACCCTATGTAAAAACGAGAACACAACTTTACCTATTCATTGGCAATCAGCTGGATCGGTAAGAGATATTTTTTTTTTTTTGTTTTTACATAGGGTTCCTTGGGGAAAGTTGTTTAGTATCGTGGGTTGAGTGACTATCTCGAATTCCGCCAATGTTTTTTATTTAACCTTGTAGATCACAGTGGGTTTCTTTTTATGATGGACGACATATTTGGTCTCAGGAACGAAAGACGTGCTCATAAATAGAGACTTACGCACAATTGTATGACTACAACCCAGATTTCTTTGATTTTCTGATTTTCTAACAGCCAAACGAATTTCTTTTTTCAAAGAAAAATATGAGGAAAAAAAATAACTTTAAAGAAAAAAGTACCGACTTCAACTAGTAAATTTTGGACAGATTAGTGGTTTTCCCAAGGATGCCATTGTCGGAACTGAACCAAATTAACAGGGACCAAACGGGAAGCACTATAAAAATAGAATCATCCAAATCAGTTCTCCTAGTCAAAAGTTTTGAGGTAACATAAAAATGATACAGACGAACTGAGAACCTCCTCCTTTTTTGAAGTTGGTTAACAATTACTATTGGCACCTTAGGGCCTCGGTAACTCTTCCTATAAAAATTTAGATTAATTTACAGACAAATCTTTCATATAGGTAACAAAAATAGCTACAGCATCGGTTCAAACAATGGGCCAAATCATTTCTTTGTCACGTTTGCGCTCCCGAAATATCTTTAGTTGGTACCTAGTTAGCGTATGTAATGCATGTTTACAAATCACGCGCAATGCTCTAGTTAGATCGACTAGGTACTAGAAGTCTATTGAATAAGTAGCCACAAAACTGATTGCCCACTTACGTAGCACCACCAATGTGGCTGGTTAACGGATTTTGGCCAGCTGCCACGATTTACTTTTATGTTTACGCAATTAGGCTTTTTATGGCTAACGTCCATAGATGTTGCTGTACTTCAGCGCGAAATGTATTTTTTTCTTTACCGGCGTCAAATTTATTTTTGTTTTTGGCATTCCTGTTTCCCCGGGGGTGTTGGTTCAGGTTGTGGCATCAAGTCAGATATAAATCTGTTGTTTTTACTGCTGTATGCAAATTCTTGCGAAGCTATGTTTCGTACAGTTATTTGTTTCGAAAATCGTAATCCATTGCTTTATTACCTAGTTATCTAATTCTGTAGTTACTGTATCGTTTGCCTTTTCGCGATACACGTTTATAGTTAGGTATAGTTTAGATCAATTAGTCTTGTACACAGAAAAAATACCTTCATAATGTAAGTATCTGTTGTTTCATGGAGCCTGTTTCAGAAGAGTATGAGTATGATTTCCATCTCTCATATCTTTATTATATACAGTATGGGTTATACAATCAAAGGTTTCACTACACCTGGTGTAGCGGCTTAACGCAACTCCAAAGCTGTAATGTATTCATCCAATATCCATCCATATTCTCCAAATGTATTCATTTCAAGGGGCTTACGGTATTACGTTTGATTGAAATAACGTAAGTATAAATGAACCCACAAATCTAAGTTAATTCATTCTTTTGTAACGTGAATTTTACATTTAATGTACTTCTTGCTCAAAATTCAATTGTATTGTTTTACATCCCTCAAAAATTAATAAACGTAACATATCTACCGAAGTGTAATAAAATCGACATATGTTTAAATACAGAAGCTAACTACTAATGTATCTACAAGAATTTATACACTGTACATATACGTAGGAATACCATGTAATGTAAGTGTATCTAATTGCTTAACACTTCACTAAAACATCTATTCGGGTACGTACCTAAGACACTCGCAATTCGAGGCATTAGAAATATCCTATGGCAAAAATACTGTTTAAAATATTGATGTGTTGGAAAAGTAACAAACCGTTGCGGCGTGGAGCTCCACGTAGAGAGACTGGGGGTGGAGGCGGTGAAGTCGTCCTCCTTCCGGCGGCCGCCGCCGTGCTCCTTGTAGTCGCGGAAGCAGCGCTTGCAGCGCGTTGGCCAGCGCACCTGCGGGTGGAACCCCAGCGGGCACAGCGGGTCCCCCTTGGCCAGTGGGTACAAGTGATGCATCACTCACACTACACAACACATACACAAACAAACACAACACTCCTCCGCGCCTGGAATGCACTTTGTACAATTAAACACTGATAACGAATTTATTCGTCCTCCCGACGCGCATGTGTCTGCGCGATACAGTGGCAATAATAAAAATAGGTATCCCGCCGCTAGCGCGGAACCGGGCGACCTAAATCGGCAGCACTGGACTGAGCGCCTCAGCTTTTGGGCGGGTAAACAGAGTGCGTCGTAAATGCGCGGATTTTGTTATGCATAAGAGCGATTAAAGATTCGGAGCCGGAGGGGCGTCTGTCGGAGGCGGCTGGAGCGGCGTGGCGGCGGCGTGGCGGCGGCGTGGCGCGCGCGGGGCGGACTGGCGGCGGCGGCGGGCAGCGCGCCAACACTGCACCGCGCGCGCTGCCATAGGCCCGGGACTGTGCACGCAATGGGAGTTGGCGACGAACCACAAATCACCGGAACCGGCACACACTAATTAGCATTCAGATTAATATTTGACGTCCGATGTACTTCTTTCCGCACACTTTTCAGGTCTGATACCGTCGTCAATAGTCGCGATAGCGCACGGACACGGAATTCATGAATGGACGATGGCGTCACCGCCGTGCGTAAGAGCGGAAAGTTTTATTCGCCTACAATACATCTCGCCGGCTCCATCTTTAAAAGTATATTTAGATTAAAATAAAACGCCACAAAGAAAACGTTGGATCGATGGCTACATCAACGTATATTACAAAAAAAATATCAAAGATTATGAATTAAAAAAATCGGTAACATCGAAATATAAAATGTATGTAATTCTCTTAGAACTAGCAATTAACACATTTGAGAACGAGTAGAATATAACTTATAATTAATTGTACATGGTTATTATGCTGTTGGTTGGTGTTGTTGGTCAACAGAAGTCGCCCTCGTTCAAGGGCTCGTCTTCCTTCTTGTCGTACACGAGGGTCTTGTAGATAACCTCCTCGAAGTGCAGGGCGTTCAGACCTTTGGGTTCGGCTACTTTAATCTTCACGTCTCCGGGGTAGATGATCTCACCCTTGTTCTTTGTTGAGCCCATTACTAGAGATTTTTGTAGTTTGTCTATGCACGGAATTTCTGAAAATTACAAATTTTACATCAATGCAAGAAAAACTGTAATTGTATTAGTAAGTACCCACTAATGTGTCGTGTAAACTATGTCGAATATTTACTGACAAAATGATTGTATGTAGCAATCATTAATACTACAATACCATGATGATGGTCTGGTAAGAATCATCATCATCATCAGCCACATGACGTCCACTGGTGGACGAGGTCCTCACCTAATGATTTGCATGATAATTATGGGGGAAATGATTGGCATTTCCCAAGTGCCACGCTCCGCAGACGGGTTGGCGATCGCAGTAGTGTTTAACTCACAGAGAGCGCAGCTGCCCGTTCTCTGGAGAGGTCCCTCGGTCGCCTCTTCCGACCCCAACGACGGGAAAGGATAGGCTGGAGTGGTGAAACATGTATTCTATTTGCCGTCACCACACGGCTTAGTCCAGTAAGAATAAACTGTGTATTAAAGAGGTTTTAAGAGATCGGCGTTAATTAAAGGGTAGTGGTTCGATCTCTTGGTTCGCAAATCGAAAACGTACGGTTTCGACCCCATATACCAATGGTGAAATTTTCTGAGCCTACGTAGGCTACACAGCGGAATTATAGTGTTACCGCTACTTGTGAAGAAACCATTTGGTATGCCACAACCCACCACGTCCAACACAACTTGCGTATCTGACAAGGTGATCACTTGGTGAAATGATTTGATCTGCTATCTGCATATTACGTTTGGAATTTAAAGTTGTGGGTACACATCTCACATCACTCTGGAATAGCAGCACCGATTTCGACGTAAGACTCGAACATTCCTTATGTACCTACCTAAGCAGACTTTGGTCAATTAAAAATCCCATAGTCCTACAAAAGGCCACCTGGGGCTCTACTACACTCCGGTAGTTGCATCGATCTGATATCTTAGCGGTACACGATGTGCATTGCTGATTTCGTTTCTTTCATTTCACTGTGGTCCTTAGTTAAACAGCGATGCACGTCGTTTGCCGCTGCGATGCCAGGGCGATGCAACTAGGTGTATGTAGCAGACTTGGCCTCCAGGTTGAGCAACATGCTAGTCGTGAACAGTCTCGATAATTCTCTTAGTTTATAAACACTTACCGGAAGTGACAACCTTCTTGATAGGATTCCCAAGCGCGGCCTCAATGACGCGCACGTCTCGGACCAGCTGTTGAAACTCCGACGGAGTGAGCGAGCACACGTGATCCGTGCCCTTCAGCGACTTGTCTAGGGTTATGTGCTTCTCCAGGATCTGAAGTTATGTACCGTTTAATTAATTACAATGGTATCCAATCTATACAGTACTAGCTGTGGACGCCGGCTACGCACGGGTTCTCACACATTTTCTAGATATTATGGATGGGACGCAATAAAGTGAGTATTGAGTTTATTTGTTTTTGCAGCTCGATATCGTTTATCAGACGTACCTAGTCTGATCTAGTATAGGGTTTTCTGTTATATCATATGATCATTAAAATGGTGAGATTTGATAATCAGGGAATTGTACATAATATATGCAAAAAATATATTTCGATCACAATGAAATGCGATTAGACTTTCTCCCTCTACCATTTACAAACAACTGTAGATACTATTTACAAACAATACGAGTAAGATACGATACACGAATAATTATTTTAAAAACAAACAAAAGTATGTATTTTCAATCACACAATTGATACAAATACTTTATGACTGTAATAGGTTTGCTTTGTGATTCAACTAAGGAAGTGTACACTCTACAGAACGTAATACTTAGTTAAGCAAGCATTCAAACAATGAATACAACCCTTATTAGCAAACACTCGTGACAAACAATATAAGTGAATGACCTTAAACGATAAAGCATGCAGAAATTATTGCATTGTTGATATCGTCTCGCAAGTCGCGGACATATGTACATGTGTACACGACGTTAACTCAACTGAGGGATATCGACAGTAATGATTGGGCTGCCCATCTATCACCTATACTATTTGTCTATCTCCACTAAATTCTCTTTATACAAATATTACCTGACCCGGCAAACGTTGTTTTGCGAAAATACATTATTAACAGTGTTTTCCTGCTATTTACGCATGTATTAAATATACATGTAAACCTTCCTTTAAAACCACTATATATGGACCCCGAGAATATCTTAGAAAAAGAAAGAAATTGGACTGTTCAATGTGAACAACTTTTACTATGACAATGTGGGGAAATTAAAAAATAAATAAATCCCCATACGAATTGACATCTTACGTTCGAGGTAAAAAAATATCTGTTTTGTATGGAGAGATGAAATTTTTTTTTGCGTTTCCCCGCTTTGTCACCATAGTAAAAGTTGTACATATTGACGAACCTAACAACGCTTCTAAGACCATTGCTCGGGGTCCTTTACGCAGTATCTATTAATGAAAACCGAATACACATAGTTTTAAAGATTTAAGAATACATAGGGACAGACAGCGGGAGGCGCCTTTGTTTTATACAATGTATTGAAATACGCAATCATTTGATCACTACGCTTCCTGGTGTTAACTCTCAGGCTAAAAGCGACCCAAAAGGCATCTCTCTCTCTAAAAGTTCCGAAGAAGCCTCTAAAGTTCTGTCTAACCCATTAAGGATTAGATTTCATATCGTAGTTTATAAATCCACTGCTATTCATGTTAAAAAGCTGTACTAACCTTAGCTCCAAGTGCAACGGCAGCCAATCCACATGCGGTGCCCAATTCTTGCCCAGAATACCCCACCGGGATGTCGAACGTGTTCTTGTAGTCTTGCAGTACAGTTAGATTGACATCCTCAAATGGCACGGGGTAAGCAGAGATGCAATGCAACAAGCAGAACTGGTTGTGTTGAGCCGATATGATGTCGTATATTGTTTTCACAGCCTTCTTGTCCACCATTCCAGTGGATATGATGAGGGGGATCTTCTTCGATGCAGCGTATTTCAAGTAAAGCAGATTGTTGGAGTCCCCAGAACCGATTTTTATGAAAGGCACTTTGAGATTGACCAAGAAGTCGAAGGAGACCTGGAATGTGAAGATTATGATTGGTCAATAGGTATAAATACAGAACATTTACTTTTACAGAAATCAGTTGATGACTACGTGCTATGCATAACAACTTTCTTTGTATGTGTCGAATTCACCCCGCGAGAAAATATCTGACCCTTCTATACGGCGTGTAAAAGGACCCCGAGCAATGGTCTTAGAAACGTTGCTGGGCTCGTCAATATGAACAACTTTTACTATAGCAAAAATACGGGGAAATGAAAAAAAAATTCAATCCCCATACAGAATGTCATCTCCCGATCCGAGATGAAAAATACTTATGAGCCCAACAACATTACTAAGACAATTGCTCGGGGTCCTTTTACATTCCGTATAACAGTTATAAAATTGCTGTTATTGACTATAGTCTATAGTTTGTTAGGTTCAATGAGGAGTTTTCTAAAAAAAAAACAATGTCAAAGATAGTTGAAAACGAAGGGAGATGAAACTACTTTATTCTATGATCGGACTCGTTGTTGTCTTTTTTTAACTTCTGAAAAATGTTTAGTACGACCAATAGGTTTCACGATAAAGTTTATTAAGATGACTACAACTATCTCGTATTCTTATAGGTACACATTAACAATAACAGGGTCGTGTACACTATAGTCGTCAATATATTATTAGAGCGTTCTTATTCCAAGAAATATGCTCGACACAAAGTTTCAGGTGCACTAATATACAAATTACCTATTAATGTTCTGTTAATAAAATGTTTTGTTTGATAAAGGTGATGTCATATTTATAAATACCTTTTCCTACACAAGCATACGGAACGTCCTCGTAAGTATATCATTAATTACGTATTTATCTAATACCGACTTAAAGAAAACAAAGTAGGTAGGTACACATTATAAAGCGTGTAGATCACACTCACATTGTAAACGAGTAGAGTGTATCAACACATTTATTGTCTTTTATTGTTAACATAGTGTGCAGGTTCAACGACTTCTACATATAGTGGGTTTGAAAAGTCTGCACGCATTAGTCGCAGGACAAGTACTATCCAGGAACTAACTCGAAATACTTATCTAATAAACCATAATTCATAGTTTAAAATAAGGAGCAATGGAGTTAAGAACGACTAAGGAAACCTATAGCGGTGATGGACCCAACACCAATCACGTTTGTTTACACTCGGTGCGATGTGGACATTTTCTTAGTAATATTATTTTAACAGTTCTGATTTTTTTTTGTGTGCAGAACCCCACCCTGCAGTGCCTTGTTGTGCCCAGTATCACTGCGACCATTTCTGATCTATTATGATCACCGCCTAGTTAGTGTTTTATAGTTCAGTATAAATTTTGAGCACTATATATTTAATTTATAAGGAACTAGTGGACCCGACAGACGTTTCTGTCTTAACTATTAATATGAATAAGTCGGAAACTTTTCATGTTTTTTTTTTTGCTATAAAACTTTCCAACGAATGCAAATCCGTGGAAATCGGTTCATGCGTTCTGGAGTTATAGTAGGATAGGAAGTAAAACCCGACTTAATTTTATATATAGATACTAAAAACTATAACTTATGTTAAAACTATAACTGATCCCCTACCATGTCCATAGCGGACGCCGTGAAGAGAATACCGACTTCTTGAGCATATTTATAAAGTTCCCGGTACTGTGTTTCGGTGAACTCAAGATGTCGTTTGTGGTCGCCATACGTCTTGCCCCAAGAATTGGGGTTGTCGTACGCCCTCTCTAAATACTTCTTGGTGAACTTCTCAGCTATGCATGTCTTTTGGAATTTAACGCAGCTCGCGCCGGCTTCCTGAAATGTACCAGAGAGATCGGTGGTTAGTAAGTTAATTAAAATAATGTAAAGCTTTTTCAACGAAGTAGATCGCAAATATAAGATAGATGACTGCTACGTACCTACTTACGGACGATTTTAAAATCGGGGGGAATTAATATTAGTAGGTACTAGTGGCTAAGCTAGGAGGTAAGCCGGTAGTGAAAATAGGCACTTAACCAATTCTTATTTAGATTTTTTTTATTTTTTTACTTATTTGTATAGCAAATTTTTTTTTATAAAATATATAATAAATAAATATATGACTATCTATGTTTTCTCAGTAATGCGTGGAGGTATCAAATTGCAATTACCTACATATAATCAAATAGGTACTGCTGTCACTCTCTCTACAGTATGTTAATTACTTACAAATTTAATAACGTTAGGTACATATAAAAACAAGTGCAAAAAGAAACCATATCAAATGTTTTTGCACTTCACATATTTTATCACTCAAAGACGAGATGAACAAAGCAAGAAGAATACTCATATAATGCTTAAGTAAACTTTACGAATAAAGAATAGATAAATTTCTGAATAAAATGAAAAACTTAAGTTTTACTGTATCAATGTTTGAACACAGTTTAGTTCGTTTAAATTACATTTTAATATCATTAACTATGCGGGCAGTCAATTACATGTGGAGATTCAAGGTCGGTATTGTGTATTCATGGGAGATTCGCAACCGGCTGCTATGTTGTGTCATGGTTAAAGTACTTATTTACCTATTCTATATACTTACTTTTATACATGCTCACTTATATTTGAATAAAAATATCGTACCTACTTATCGCTGCAATTAGGAGCATTCAACGATTCAACATAACTAAATGTTCGTGTCTAGAAAGGAACCAGTTTTGTCTAGTCTGCTGCAATGTAAAGTTAACATGATTATGAAACTCGTATAAACACTTGCACTCGTGACAACAACAACCAATAGTTCAAAACTATCCAATAATAACAATCAACGGCTGATTAATCTGTCAATTTGCGAAAATAACATAGAAATAATAATAAATAATACTCACTTTTGCTGCTTTAATCAATTGTTTCGCAATCTCAATGTCACCTTGATGATTTTGTCCAACTTCTGCTATGATAAAACAAGGATTGTTGCCGCCAATTCTGACATCGTCCGTGATTCTCACTTCAACCATTATTGTTTTGTTTTATCCATAAATACAAACAAGTGAACCGGTTGGCGACGCCCGACGTCGACTGGGACCGCGCGCACACTCTTTTTATAAAGTGAAAAAGGTTTTCGACCCCAGCACCAGCCGCGATCACTTTGTAAGGTCAATTTAATAAACAGACAACCGTTCAACGCTCGCTCGTCTACAAATGACAGTCTACACTCATACTGAACGGAGTGATAAATAAATGTTATAAAACCAGTACCTACCTATCGGTCGCCGCTCAAACACTATCGCATTGTAGGTAAACAAGTCATAACAACTTTGTATGATTGTGGACTTTATTTTATTTACAATACAGTATACAATTCATTGGTATGTGCCTGTTGGAATGAGTGGGTCATAGTTGGCAACGGGCTATTCTGACAATATCTTGTTGGTTGGTAAACCGATCTCCGAGGGCGCGGTTGACCTTGGAGTCTGTGGGTTTGCCGAGGTGGTTGGAGATGTAGCGGCCGGCTGCGATGAGCTTCACCAGGTCTACGTTGGTGTTGGCGCCAAGCCCGTAAAGGAAGTACACGAGGTCTTCAGTAGCAAGGTTTCCGGATGCTCCCCTTGCATAAGGACACCCCCCTAGACCGGATACAGAGGAATCTACCGTTTTTATACCAAACTGAAAAGAACAAAAACACAGCTTTCAAAACTAGAACGTCTAATCACATTTAATTCAAAGTATCTAACTTGATGATGTTGGCTACTCTAATCAAGGTGCTATGTAAACCATGATTAGTCTACTTGGTATGTTCAATTGATTGAATAATTTCGTATTAGTACCAAGCGGATAAATCTCTACTAACTACTTTATATTTAACCATTTCGTGGACGTATACCGCCTGTCGACGTCGTAATAACTAATAACTATAAAACTTCTATTATCTTTAAGTAGTTGAGTGTCCACGAAAATGTTAAATGTTTTGCTGGTTCTTTAAATTGCTAGTTTCAATACATCAAGATTTACTTCACTTTAAAACGTCTTCAGTCTACTCATGAGAACACATTATTTTGTCTACACAACCACAAAGTCTGAAGCTCGGTCACCACCGCGCTCGCTTCTTCCTACCGCACCAATACTAATACACCTATGTAATACGTGTTTCTACTAAGAAAAAGTTCAGCGGAAATGACAGAGCGATAAAGAAAGTTTTTAAGAGCACTTTTGCGGTGAGAGTCAAACGCCTGAGATAGTGCAATTCTTGGCGGAAATTAAAAACGTAAACAAAGTACGAACCGCTTAACTATATTCAACTCGTTATTCTTTGGCTGTGGAATCCGGGGATAATTAGCACAGAGATGAATGAGGCGAAACGGAATCAATACCTATCCATCGTCTAGAATACAATGCTATTGTCCAGGTCGCACAGGCTACAAATTATCCAAATAACAATGAATAATTACATACCTGTAGGTAAGTATCTACATATATTACGTAAACTCACGTCATTCATTGGAAAATGTTGATGAACAAATAATATTGGTGGTAGGTGACTAGCCGAATTTATTTCCCTACCCTTTAGGTCGCCTTTGACGCGTGTATTTGGAGAAATATATCTGTTATCGTTATTTTTACGTCCAAGAACAGCACATGACCCGCGCTGCTGTAATTGAGTGGAAGGTATTTTAAAAGAGCTTATAGGATCATTCGAGCAAAGGTCTAATGAATAGAAACTAGCAAAGAGCATATAGGTACCTACTACATAAGTACACTATTCTACGTATTTGCAAGGTAAATTTTATTAGGTACGTCATTCATAGGCGTGCCTACTGAAAATATTTACTGCGAGAAACACTCAAACGAGAATATGACTGTATTAACACGACATGCGTATCTTATCAAAACGATTAGGTAAATGTTTATCTTCATTCCAAGTGTCAAGCGATGCTCTTTTCAGTTTCTATTCGTTAACTACCTACATACGGTTTTCTTGATAAGAGGTTCACTCACATCTTTTACCTTTAGATCAGATTACGGTATGTCGCACCTTTACTGCAAAGCGTGAAACCTGGATAAGGAGATTCTATTGAGTGTACATACATACTTATAATCCACTTTCTGTACACATTGTTGTCATTTCTTGACACAGTGTAGGCAGTTAGGTAGGTACGTAGGTACACATCGGTAATTAAACAGATAGGTACTATCAAGAAAAACAAAGATGATGTAATATTTTGTAGAATACTATATCTATGACGGTACATACCTATCTACCTACCTCATCATATCAGCCCACTGACGTCCACTGCTGCACACAGGCCTGCTCCAAGGCTAAGACATTCCTTATGGCCCTTCCCTAATGAATTGGAGACGTGATGATCTAGGGAATCTCCACCCTTCAAAATTTAGACTTCAGTGAGTTTAGTACTTCAACTCGTTGTAGGTAAGTACAGAAATTAAGAAGTCTATTCATATTTTACGACACTTACATCGAGACCTGCAGTCAAATTGGCCAGCGCTTGACCATAAGTGTCGTGGAAGTGAAGAGCCAGTTTGTCAGGTGTTGCCACCTTCAGCACTTCGGGCATCAGCCGGCGCACCGAGCCAGGTGTGCCTACACCTATAGTATCGCCGAGAGACACCTCATAGCAACCCATTGCCAACAGCTCTTCAGTTATCTGTGGCCAAAGAACAAATATCTTGTGCATACAGTTGCATCAAGGCCATTATTTACTTTACTGATGTGTAGGTAAGTACTAGTTTGAGAGGTGAATATTAATAATAATTAATTATAACAAAATGTGGGTTGGGGGCTATAAGATGCTATATGAACTCTTTACCAACCTAAGCCTATTTCACAAGCTTACTGAATTTACTATTTATTAACTTTTTCACCGCCAATGTCTTATAAACCCGACACATCGGACAAGCAATTTTGAAGTTTAAGATTATCCGAACAGACTTCAAAATCATGGAAACAAGATTAATCTTCTGGCGTTCAAAAGGTTAATTGCACAACAAATGAAACAATACAACTTTTGTTATTATTAATATGTCACTGTGATCTGTTTTCGTCTTATTGCATCCAGCTTCTGTAAGCCGCAAGATGGCTTATGGCATATCATCAGTCCACCTTGCCTGAGGGTGTCCTACACTCTGTAATAATTTCAATACTAAGTAATATTGTACCTTGGCAACAGCTTTGGGACTAATAGGCCCATCATATGGACAACCCAAAATACATGAGACATATCCACGAACCCGCATACCATCTTTGATAGCTTGAACAGCAACTTCCTTGAACCTTTTCAGACCATCCCCAACTGAACAATTCAAATTCTTTTGGGAAAATCCTTCAGATGCAGCGGGGAATATGGCAATTTCCTCAATATTGCATTTTTTCTGTAACAAAAAATTTGGTAACAACTAATATCACTTATAAAAAATAATGTCCATTACCAGAAACAAAGGACGAATTTTCATAACAATTCTTTTAAGAGGTAATAAAACCATGTAATACTTTTCTATGTGGCAAATAAACAATACTTTAAGTTTTTAATTAAATATGTCTGCCTTTGTTCAACATAAAATCAACATACTGCAGCCTCATATCCTTTTAAGTTTGGTATTAGGACAGGGTAATTTACTCCAGGTAGTCTAGGAATAGTTTTCATAACTTCAGCACCATCAGCCATTTGTTTCACCCATTTGGGACTAACAAAACTGAAAATAAAAGAGCAGTTCAACAGGGTCAGACATCATTGAGAGACAGTAGGAGAATGCATGATGTATAGGACTATCTTTCTTCTTTTTGTTTTGCCTTTTGAAATGAAATGAATGACACTACCACAAACCTTGAGGAATGCCCATGCAAGTGGTCAGTTCAATTGTTTATGTGTGTCAGTTCATCCAAAGGCAGCATGCCTGGATTAACAACTACTGTTGTAATGGTAGCCTAACTCCAATATACATGTACTACAAAGATCCATAATCCTGGATAATACCTGGCAGATTCAATATTTGTCAGACCAGCATCAGCAAGTTTTTTTATAAGCTCAACTTTCACTTCGGTTGGAACAATTTTTTGTTCATTTTGAAGTCCATCGCGTGGCCCAACTTCATAGATGCGAATTTCTGGCAGTGTGCTCTGTAACCAATACTTA
>SJJU01072889.1:0-14136 GCA_012932125.1 Conopomorpha cramerella | reverse complement strand
TTAAGCACTAAGGGGTAAATTCTTAATGGGGAATTTTCTTTGGACATTTTTCTGACAGATTTTCGGGTGGAGAACTGTCATTACTGTCAAACTTTGTTTGGAAAGCATTTGTGGTTTGTGTCAAAATGTTTATTTTTTCGTGCATTACATGCAAACATACAGGCATTGCGAAAACTGCAATGCATTAACCCATTAGCACCCACTGTACTCGGAGACTGACAAGTTTTTTAAACTCTATTACTTGGTAATAAAAGTCAAAATCAATTAAAGAGTATTCTTCTGGGCATTAATGGGTTAACTTGCACACTCTGAGAAACAAGAAAACTCGACATGATTTTTGCCTCTACTTTTGCATTCTCAAAGCTCTCTATCACAAACTTGAATGCAAAAGTAGAGGCAAAAATCATGTCTAACTAACGGCACATAACAAAATCACGAAAGAGCGGGGCCTTCTGATACAGGCTTTGAGCTTACTAGAAGGCTACCAAACACTTATAGAATAACGTTTAAAAGTTGATGAAAAATAAATGATTTTTTTTTAAATATTGGGTCCACGTGATATACGCAAGACGGCTGGCAGAAGCTGGATGCGAGAAGCCGAAAACAGATCACAGTGGCGTGCAATTGGAGAGGCCTATGTCCAGCAGTGGACAGGTATGGGCTGATGATGATGATGATTGTGTCCACTGACCTCCTCATCGTCATCGTCGTCATCAGGCGGCACGTAGGTGGCCTTCTTCTTCTTCTCCCTCTTGCTGGTGGTGGGCGGCGGCGGCGGCGTCGGCTCCTTGCGCTTGCGGCCCCGCTTACTGCGACCCGTCTCCACTGGGGGCTCCTCTTCGCGACTCTTCTGTATATCGGAATGGGGAATAAAAAAAAAACCAAAATTATTTTATTAGACAAGTGTTGTAACTAATTAATCATGGAAATCCCCTTTTAAGTTATAATAAACCTGTGTTCGGGGAATGGGGAATAGACATTGGTATAGATCACTATTTATTCCTAATCACAACATACAAGCTGATGTACAGCACTTTTTAGGGTAATGTGCCCGAAATGAGATACCCAGACAAGCCTTTATACTACAGTATAATGTTAATTGTTTCAACATTGGAACTTATAACTCCATTCTATCAGCTCCACTCTGTGAGGAGGCCCTCTTTGGTTTGAGTGTCCTGAGATGGAGGGGCAAGGAGCCTAGACATAATAGCCTAATGTTATGTATAATTAGATGTTAAATGTAATACTTATGGTACAATGGCGCTGACATTGTCATTGTAATGTACAAAAGCTCCTAAATAAATAAAGATAAAAAAAAACATACAAGCAAATACACATAAAACATCATTCATTATTTACAGTATTTGCTTGTATGTGATCATTTAGCATTTAGAAAAATGTACGACAATCCGATAATGCAGTTTCGATATTAGATTTTTTATCCGCAGGTTCATGATGACGATAAAACAAATTTATGTAGTATATAATAATTGATGTGTACATATTTCATTATATATCTCTATATAAGTAATTTTGTAAGCATATTTGTAGTAATTAAAACTATATTTATTTTAAATTAATACTTAACATGCTTTTATTATTATAAAAAGTGTAAAAGTGTTGTACCTATAGTTACCTACAACTGTTTTGTTACTATCTATACCATGACATATTGATATTAATACTGACCCGTAACTACTCTTTCCCATGCTGTGGGGTCGACTGGTAGATAATACATTAGTATTAAGTCCGCCTTATGTACATTTATGTTGCAATAAAGTATTAAATAAATAAATAAATATACTTAATTAAATAGTCTATGTGCTTTTAGAATATATTCAACAGCCTATCATGTTGTAGTTCTATCTATCTCGTTTCACACATCGCCAGAGAAGGACAGCAATACACGATAACTATCTTCCAAGTATATTCTAAAAGCTAATGAACTGCATCCAAGGGTTGGGTACAAAACAAAACATTTCAAAAAAAATGTCCTCCAAAAAGGCAAGGCAACAACATACCTTATTCGGATATTTCCAAATCTTGAACGGATTAGCAGCGATCTTGTTCAGTCTAGTTGTGATCGAGTCTTTACTTTCCGCCTTGGTTTGTTCCGATATGTGGGTCACTATATTATCGAACGCTTGCCCTGGCGATATACCGTATCTGAAAAAAAAAAGAACATAATATGTATTCAGATATATCATGAATAAACCGGCATTCGTGTATGTACAGTCGGCCAAGAATCTGTTCTATCACCCTAAGGTTGAAACTCGCATGAATGTCAGTACATGAAGGTTCATTGTTCACTTGTCACAATATAACAACTCTACCTTATTGATGTTTTAGTGACACGGGAAGTGTCATCGAAACTGATAGACCGACCATTTTCTTGGCCGACCGTACAGACTACTTACGACTACTTTTTTGTTGCTTTAAAGCGCATGGCTCTATGGTTCAAAGGCTTTCTTCAGTCACTACTAGCAGTAAATTAAAAAGTTCTTCTGTTCTATGAAAACAAGCCAGAGAACTTCGATTTTTTTACTAAACGCTTTATTATTAGTACCACCTTGCGAAAATAAGTAAAAACATATTGTAATGAAAATTGACACGACATAAGTTCATGTAGCAGTTTAGGTTTTTAGGTTTAAATAATCTTTATTACGACTTAAGACATTAAGTCACTTAATGAATAAGTGATAACACAGTTAAAAATAAAATATATCAATTGTACATAGTCCGTCGTAGCAGATATCGTTCGTTTTTTATTCAATACAGTGCAACAAACTTACGTATTTCTATTATGGTTTAGTATTCCATGTGGTGACAAACCGGATTCTACGCAAATCATTGCACATCACAAAACATAAAACATCAAAAAAAAAAAAGTTCACTGTGAAAACCCTCGCGTGATATTAGCGACATCTCACAACAACAAAAGAAACTATTTTAAGCTGTCAGATGGTTGTCAAATAATTACCCATTGTTTTAAATGAAATTGCAGTTAAACTATCATCACATACCTTTCCCTCCAAACAAGTTCATCCAAGAACTGTTGTATAATCTGCCTCGAGAGCAGACTCAGTGTGTTCTGGAACATTCTTGGCACAATCCTCCTCAGGTACTCCATTATATTGGCGTTGCTGTGCTTGGAGTGGTCCGTCTGATTCGATGACTGGTGTACAGTCTTGAATCCCATGTTCTGTAGAGTTCCCTTATCCACAGTCAAGTCGGTGAGTATTGTTGAGCTGGGGTGCACCCAAGTGGTCAACGGCTCCAGAATCTTCTGGAAGCGCTTCTTGTAATTCTTCTCGTTCTCCGACAGAGGTTCGACGGCGCGAAGACGTATCTGGAATATCAGGTTTTGTAACTACACATGTTGCACCGTACAAATATTGAATTTAAACATCGCATGTGAGAAATATAAAGTAAGTTATTCATTACTCCAGACACTTTAGTAACATGTAAACAAACACCTAAAAAAAAAACTAACTGTCACCTTCAATGGTGACTGCTTGAAGTTAGTAATTTCGATGATATTTATCCTCCCTTATACAGGTAGCGCCATCTGTCATAACTAAACGAAACAAGTGCCTTGAATGATGAGGTGATGAATCTCAGTATCAAAAAAGTACTTATTTTCATAAAGGCGCTCAAAATTGATACTGAACTTTAAAGGATTAACTAGGTGGCGATCACAATAGATCAGCAATGGTCTCAGTGATACTGGGCACAACAAGACCCCACAATACAAAAAAAGGGACTTGAAACTTCCCCATTGGCTTCAAACGAAAAAAAAAATATCACTCACCGTCTTATCCGACAAGTCCAGCACACCCAACACCTCCACTTTCACCTGCCTCTGTGTGCCATCGTGGCTTGTGGTGCCCAGCGATATCACACCGACCTCCACTTTCTTCCCGGAGCCGCCCAACAAACCAACATGCTGATGAATAGCCGATGTACAAACGGCCCTGAGCCACGTGAACAGAGCCTTCACGTACAAATTGTCGACTTTGACCCACTGCACCACATTCTGTACGTTGGTTTGACACGCCCAGTGGTATATGAGCTTGAGCAACACGCTCGGCGGGTGAGTGGCACCCTCGAATATGGAGCTGCAGAACACGGAGACGAAACGCGTGGGGCAGCATTCCGATATCCACACGTAGCCGCCAGAGTACGGGAACTTGGTCGTGTCCGAGTACATGCCTGTTGACAATGTCGCATGGTTAGAACAACAAAAAGGACCCAATACGAAACATGGCGATTTTGTAATTTAAGTTTTGTATCTACTATGTTAAGGTTCAATTTCATAAAATGACAAAACAAAATTTGTGTCACTTTTGTTCTGAATGTGCGATGTTTACAGATCACTTTTTAATGAAACGCGCACAGACATTATAACTCAATACGTCACGAACTCTCGTGACCACGACGCATGCAACTGCGTCGAAACGTCGAGTAAAATAACAAAGGTAAGCTCGAGCTTGTCTTTGATTATATTCGCGCCTATATACCCGGGGAACAATATTGAGTTATAATGTTTATAGATGTCAAGTTACAAAAAAAAAAAACGAAAAATAGACTTCACGACTTTTAATACCAAAGCATGGTCGGCAGAGGCACTTGCTTAAGCAGATGCCTACGGTTCACCAAGCGTATTTAACCCAACGTGACAGGGGCTGAGCCCATCGTCGTTATAGCGTTCACATACCTTATGGTGTGCGGGTTTCTTGACTTTTTTTTAAACACAGTAAATAAGCGGCACATTAACGGCGATAGGCTCACCCCCTGTCACGTTGGGTTAAATACGCTTGGTAAACCGTGGGTATTTGCTTTAGCAAGTGCCTCTGCCTACCTCGCTTTGGGATTAAAAGGCATGAAGTGTATGTTTAAATAAGCGTTTGACCATAATCCTGCACTTGTTCATTAGGATTGATTGCGTTTAAGGTGATTTAACTGTGATTTAAGAGCTACATTCGTTCGTTGACATTTGTCCCCCTAACACAACTAGCGCCATCTGTATCATAACTAAGAGAAACGGGCCCCAAAAATTCCCCATTGTTGTGACGACGAAACCAACTACAGTCTGATTTCTAATTAGATTCCAAAAAATCTACCAACGATGTGTCACTGAAAAATCTACCATGACAGTGATGTCTTCAATGTCAATGTGACGTACCAGATATAACTAGTATTTATGATTATAAAAAGTAACGAAAATTGAGAATGTTCAGTAAATATCTCGTAAACTGCCAGTACCTAACCTACTAATTTTATATAAAAGACGAAAATAAAATAAGAGCCAACCAAACCAAAGGTTGGTTAAATCTGGTACGTCACATTGACATTAATGACATCACTGTCATGGTAGATTTTTCAGTGACACATCGTCGGTAGATCTTTTGGAATCTAATTAGAAATCAGACTATAAGTACTTACCCAACTTCAACTTGTTAGCGGTATGCACGGCGCACCACTGCTCGGTCCTGACCAGGCCCTGCTGTATGAGCCACTCGGTGAACTTGGTGGGCGTGTGCATCAGCACGGACTTCACCTTGCTGTCCAGCGCGCTGCGGTCAGACGGCGGCGCGTTGTCTTTCGCGCGGAGGTACGGCCGGGCGACAACCACTAGAGATGGGAAGGTCTTGCCTGTTGGATTAGAAGTTGGGGTTTATCTTTACTAGCTGTACATTTCTTTGACTTTTTTGCTCCCGTGGGGATATGCCACGACTGTAAATAATTAAAAGTAAACATATTTTCGCGGTCCGACGGCGGCGCGTTGTCTTTCGCGCGGAGGTACGGCCGAGCGACAACCACTAGAGATGGGAAGGTCTTGCCTGTTGGATAGAGGTTGGGGTTTTTTTACTAGCTGTACATTTCTTTGACTTTTTTGCTCCCGTGGGGATATGCCACGACTGTAAATAATTAAAAGTAAACATATTTTCGCGGTCCGACGGCGGTGCGTTGTCTTTCGCGCGGAGGTACGGCCGAGCGACAACCACTAGAGATGGGAAGGTCTTTCCTGTTGGATGGAGGTTGGGGTTTATTTACTAGCTGTACATTTCTTTGACTTTTTTGCTCCCGTGTGAATATGCTATGACTGTAAATAATTAAAAGTAAACATATTTTCTGTTTTCATGTTCTTTTTTGTCTGTCTATGTATGCTTATATCTCTAAAACTACGCAAGACATTTTAATTCGATTTCTTTTAATACACACATCAAAAGTGTCTAGGGATCAAGTACATTTTAGAAGATTGCAATCAAGAATATATTTTACAAAAACTGCAACTTCATAATTTATTCAAAATGTGATGATAAGTCATTGATACAGGCATGGGGAATTAGGTAGGAGACCAATCTAGAAGATTAGATTTGATTTAAATAAATTAGATTTTTTTCAGAGCTAAAAATGTTCTTGATCCCTAGACACTTTTGATGTGTGTAGATAGTTAACTAACATCGTTTTTAGATTTTTCTATTATTTAATTCACCTTGCAACTTATTGAAGGCGACTTCCCGCGAATCGGCAACATTCTTGTTGGTGGCATCCTCTTTGGTGAGGTCGACGATGGCCGTGGTCTTGTTGGCGCCGGTGGATAACCCTCCGATTGCCGTCGCCTCCGACGGGCGTATGTTCGTCACCACGCTGTGGATGTCTGCGGAAATGTACGAATTTGTTAACTGAATGCTTGTCACACTAGTGAGTATCTAAGCACCTGTCAGCGGTAGGAATCGATATGGAGCAAAGGCAGACATGCTGACCACTACACCAACGGGCCCGTGGAATCGATCATGAACATCATTGGGGGAAGCCCTCTAGGATTATCACACATTTTTTACTGTATTTCAGGATCTTGAGGCAAAATGACGAATCAATGTACAATTTTGGTATTGGAAGACTATCTATCTTCTATTAAATTATTTATTCACGTTAAATGGAACACAAACACAGAAGTACATAGACAATAAAATAAACATACATAGAATATTGGTCACAAATGGGTTGTGGAGTGCATCGAAGTGCTGTGTGTGTAACACAATTTAAAAAAAAACAATTGAAAAGAAAAATAGTTATCAATTTTGCGTATTTCCTGTGATATGTTGAAACCCTTACATACACACAGTTGTAGTAAAAAAGGAGTACTCACTTGAAGGCGCCAACGTTTTATCTTTAGTCTTAGTGTCCTTCTCTTTTGTCTTCTCTTTCTCTTTGTCCTTCTTCTTCTTCTTATGCTTGACGTCAGGCGAGACAGAGCGAGCCGGGCTGTAGTCCTTGTCCTCGTCGCGATTGCGTTTCGGTGGACGTCCTGTTAATAACATAATTTTTTATTCAATCATACTTCTACTATACTCCTTCCAACCATTTATTAAACTTTTGACAGTTCGTATTAGTGATATGCTTCGCTCTATCTCCGAGAACATTGATTCGTTTTTTTGCAGGAAACAATTGTGAAAGAAAATCAATATTTTAATTATTTCACCAGAACCTGCAAAAAATATTATCCGATTGGGATCGAGATGTTACAGTCGACAATAAACAGACTAGAGAAATAATAATTAATTTAAAAAAGGTTCTTGTGACGGTTCTTTTGCAGATAAATCAGATGACTCGTCTTAATACAAGATTTCATAAACTAATGTGGTTTTTAGTGTTAGGTACTACCTTAGTTTGAATAACGCCGAGTACGGTTGTAAGAAAATGTTATAATAGTTACTACATCACTATAGTGCAAAAAAAATGTGTCAATGAAATATTGTATTTAAAAAAAGGTTGGAAGGAGTAGTCTCTATTTTGGCCCACCTCCCGTCGTCCCAGAAAGTCCTGGGAGGTCCTTTGCCCAGTACTGGGAAACAAATTAGAAATAAAAGAAAAACACTCAATCCTCTAACTATTGCAAAAATTTGGTAGGCATTACCGATTGTATGGAGCGACGGCGGCTACATATAACAAATAATGGTTGGCCCTAGAAATCATGAACCTGTTCCGTAAACTTTAATTTAAACATTATTAGGTACTAAATTCAAAAAAGAGCTAGGTTCACATTTACATTCATTGGAGAAGAAAACTCATGAACTAATCGGGATAATTTTACATGACCCAAAAATGACGATTGTCAATACAAGTTTGTTTGCCTCACTTGGTATGTAGGGGTCAAGCTTAGGTATGCAGTGCCATCTGTCATAAGTTTTGCGTTTAATTCCTTACAGAAGGGTCACCCTTCCAAAGTGCTTTGGAAAGAATTATTCTCTAGTAGTTGTTAAGCAAAGTTAGCATGGGGTGACTAATATTTTAACTGTCACATGCCTCTTTTAGTTTTATGGTTTTGATATCTGTTACTAATAATGTGCAGTGCATGTCAAAAATCTAAAAGTCCATGGTGATTTTCCAGTAGACAACATCCAGTAATAGGCAAACATGTAAAGGCTTTAAATAAAAAGCAGAGCCAGGATCCTTTCATTGGTTTAGATGAATGGGATTTTCTTTAGGTACAAAAACATTTAAGGACTGGAAAGTTGAAATACACATGTGTGCAAAATATATGTAAGTATTTAAATTGTTCCAGAAATGCAATATTGTTATTATCACTAACTTACTGGACCCTACTCAGGCTGCAAAGGCCTCTCTTCCCAGCAAATATGTGTATAAACAAAGTAGTTAAATACCTCTCTTTCCAGGTTTCGGTTCTTTGGCAACAGACAAGGATCTTGACCTGGATCTTATGATCTCAGCACTCTGCCTTTCCAAGTCTTTCAACACTGGTTGCCTGAAAAACAAAATAAAGTTTAAATTCAATTCCACATGTTTATAGTAGGATTGAATCAGGAATGAAGTGATCCGATCATCGACGTTGCTCAACGGCTTAGAAAGCTGAAGTGACAGTGGACCGGCCATATTAGCAATAGAACCGATGACCATTGGGGCAAACAAGTTCTCTAGTGGAGACTGCATCTGAGCAAATGGAGTGTAGGATGCCCTCAGGCAAGGTGGACTAATGATATCCACAAGATGGCTGGCAGAAGTTGGATGCGAGAAGCAGAAAACAGATCACAGTGGTGTGCAATCAGGGAGGCCTATGTGACAAATATGGGCTGATTCCCACAAGAGACTGGATAATGTGAACCCAACTAATTACTTTTTAGTTATATTTAAATAGATCAGGATTTGACCGAAAGATGTGCCATTTGCAATTGACATGCAGGAAGAATACCAAAAAAAAGTCATGTACAAATTCCTCAAACTTTTTTGTTCTAGGGTATTGACTCCTGCTGACATGTAGGAACTACAGACACTGTACAATTTGCTTGAAAGGGATATTTCAGCTTTTGCTTTTGTTGTCAGTTGGTATATATCATTCTATACATAAAGCAACTTGTACTTACTTTCCAAGTAGTTGGTATGCTGTAAACTGGTCTCCGTTGTACACAACTTCACCACCAGTCTCCTTCACAATATCATCCAGCTTGTTCTGAATACTTTTGTATTCGTCTTCAGAGGTTTTGTATGCAGCCAGTTGACATTCGGATAATTCCTCTTCCCAACATTCCAGCTCCAAAGTTGGCACATCAGGACCGAAGTATGATCGTTTGTACTGATCGGCTTCGATGATTTCGGCTTGAGGAATGACATCCTAGAAAATAAAATGATGTTTGGTTTGGCATGGACGAGGAAAGATGTGTTTACACTCAAAATCAAATGAGATTCGCCGACACAAACAAGAACATGTACGGAAAATTGTCGAAGTGTGACTTACCTCAGCATCGGATTTAGGTTTCTTCAATTTCATTGTTAATAGCTTCACGTATTAGTGAAAACAAGCATCTATTAGCGGTATTTCAGCAGGTAATTCACTGTAAAAGGGGATTATTTTGCACCGACACAACGAAGGAACGCCACTACTAAACAAAAGTATAGACTATAGAATGTATTCAGTGACATTTATTTTTTTCGACTATAGTGTTGCTTTCTGAGGTTGCTTTCAATTAAAGTTCGCTGTTTTCGGAAAGTATCGGTTTACGGCATATGCCAAACAAATCCCTTGTCTATGGACCTATGCATCAGAAAAAATGACATTTGTAAACTAATTTTGTGATGAAATTGTTTTGTTCTGTTTTTATGGAAAAAATACAAGAAAATACCTAGTGTTCACAATGGAAGCTGTTCCCAAATTAGCGCTCCTGAGTTTTAGTGTTAAACAGAGCCCTGAGTCACCGTCTTTTGGTTCGAGACTGAAACAAGTAAGTGACCCTTTAATCTCATTGACGACGTATATCTTGCATTTCTTTGTCTTCACTTGGTATTTTGTTTTGTAGTACATAACAGAAGCATTTAGAGAAGATGGCGAAGCCTACAGCAATGAAATGCACCAACTGGAGAGCCTGCGAGCAGCCGCCGTCAGGCCGACAATCGATTCAGCTGGGCTTACTGCACTCAAGAAGTATTTCTGTCAGCTGAGAGCGATGCAAACGAGATTTCCAATGGCTAAAAGTCAACCGGCAGCTATCGTTTTCACTTGGTTTGTATTAGCTTTCTCTTTTGTCCTATTATGCCGATTTATTGCATTTACAAAAACATTGTAAAACAAATATCCCATTACAACATTGTAAAACAAATATCCCATTATTATCCCAACATGTTTATATTTTTCAGGAAAGACTTGTATGCGAACATGAGCTGTCCATTAGCTGATATAAGGTTTGAGATGGCATGCATACTGTATAACATTGGAGCAGTTCATAGCCAGTTAGGTGCAGCAGAGCCGCGGACCAATCCTGATAGTTTGAAGGCTGCTTGTGTGCATTTCCAAAATGCTGCTTGGGCTTTCCAGCACTTGAGAGAACATTATCCTCAGCCCCCAGGTGTTGATGTGAGCACAGACATAATGAGGCTCTTCCAAGAGATATGTCTTGCACAAGCCCAAGAGTGTGTGCTATCTAAAAGTATTCAGGATACTAAGAAACCTAATATTGTTGGTATGTAACATTTACTGGTAATGCTGTAGTGTAAATCTAGTTTTTCTAATTTGTAGTAGATGTAGATGATACGGGGTGTTTCCGCAACTCGACGTCCAGTGCGCCTATTGTGCGTGATCTAATTTGTAGTATTCTTAAAGGTAATTTTTATACACCTTGTTTCAAATGAAATAACTGTTGTCTTTAGAAATGTTAGATTATTCCATGTAATTCTATTATTTGATAGTGAACAAGTACAGACAAAGTTAAGTGTAGTTTAGTAGTATCTAATCAATTGAATGTTTACAGGTGCTGTTGCCACTCAAGTACTGGCTTTTTATAAAAACAGTTTAGCCATACTGGGACCTTCGGGAGGCCAGGACAATATTTATGAAATTATCGGTACAAAACTCTATAATGTGTGGTATCGCTACTTATCATTCAAGAGCTCATACATTGGCTGTATTGTCTGTTTGTACCAGGGCATGCACGCCGATGAACAGCAAAAAATGGGTGAGAGGGTAGCATACTATCAACTTGCCCTCGACAAATTGATTGAAGCTAATAAACTATCTAAGTACATTGAACCTAAACAGGTGACGCAAGAGGCTTTGACATTTACAAATGATGTTGTGGAAGGAAAAAGAAAGGCTGCTAAGAATGAAAATGAATTTATATATCACGAAGAAGTGCCTGAAAAGGATTTGCTGGTTGATTTGAAGCCAGTGTGCTTAGTGAAAGCAACTCCGATTAACTTTGACGATCCTGAGGTAAGAAACAACCCTGGTAATGTGGAATGTGACATGTTAGACAAGTGGTTTTAACTAAATAAATAGATTAGTGTGTCTGTAGTCCAGTTGGCCAGACTCGAACCTGCCACCTCACAGTTACAAGTTGGATACTTGACTTGCAACCGGGTTGCGGGTTCAAGTCCATATACTGGACGGGTACCAATGGGACTATTTTTCGGAGCCTATGTACGCAACGCAACACTCGTACGGTGAAGGACAACATAGTGATGAAACCTGCACACCATAAGGTGTGTGAACCCTATAACGGCGATGGGCTCACCCCCTGTCACGGCATGTTAAATATGCCTCATGAACTGTGGGCACTTTGTTAGCAAATGCCTCTACCCCCCTTTGGGATTATTAGGCGTGAAGTGTATTTTTTTATTTATATTTTCTTTCCACAGGTGGCTGCTACTGACATATTCTCAAAGTTAGTGCCGATGGGTGCTCACGAGGCAGCGTCCATGTACTCAGAGGAGAAGGCCAAAGTACTTCGGCAGATTCTTCAGAGAACTGAGGAAAAGAACAATGAACTCTTGACATTCCTTTCATCACTGCAACTGGACCAACTTAGTTTGGTGTTTGGTGATCAGAAGTAAGTCAGTTTCCTGTAAGACTGCCCCTACTTCTCAGACTTTAGACACTTGGATTATGTACATATGTATGTCATTAAGAGTTATTATTTAAGAAATACAGCTTATGGCCAGGATTGTGACATGTAAAGGTCCATGATCTCTGCCTCATCCCAGCCCATATCACTACTGTAGTCTACTACTGGATTTATCAGATGATTTCCAATACACACCAATAAAGGCCCCTTACTTGCAGCTTTTGTACCCAATATTCCAGGTACAAAAGACGTTTTTGGGATGTGCTAGCCCTAATTGGACGTAGTTACACAGAAAGGACTCAATCCACAAAAACTTACTTCGGAGATATTGAGCTAAGTTGGATGTGCTATTGACCCGCCATACATGTGAGTCAGGGTACATAAAAAAAAAGTTTAGTGAACTTTTTTGTGTAAATGTTTTTTTATACGTATAACTTAGCACCCTGGTATAGCTAACTAGATTTCGGGCAAAGTGTGGATTGAGTCCTTTCTGTGTAACTACGTCCTATTATACATTTAAGTCTGATTAAGTCTCTGCCTACCCCTCTAGGAGACAGGCATGAATTGTATGTATGCATGTAATTTAGTTTTGGAGATCAAGCATGAACAGGTGCATGAATGTGGATGACGCGAAAGGGTTATATGAGTACTGTGACAAATGGAGGTCTGTAATCTCTGCCTAACCCTGTGGGAGACACATTTTAATTCCTTTTTCTTCACGTGAAGCACGGCACATGAGTAGGTATAGTTTTTTACTTAAAAATCAACCACCTATTGTCTATTGTTTTTATTTTATTGATTATTTTATTTTATATTTTTTTTCTTCTGTTCCTTGGTGTTTCATGTGATGTAAATAAATGTTTATCAATCAATCAATTTCTGTCACATGTGTTAATTTACTTAAATATAAATTGTATATGGTGTTCTAATTTTCTGTCTGTTTCTAATTATTATAGATATATGTCTTATTTTTGTATTTCCCTGTCTAACATATTGGTTTTCCTTGTGTATAATAGCACATTATTGTTCCAAAATATTTTTTCATTGTATGTATGGAGATACAAGGTATTTTGTGTAATGAGTAATCAGTCATTCACTTTAGTTCACCTTATCAAATGCATGTAAACACACACATATGAGTAATCTGAAAGCCGTGACAATATCAGGTGTATATCTAAGTAGATATATATATAGAAATACATAAGTAAGTACTTACCTACATTTCTCGGATCACAGATGCTTGTAACCAAACTCCTTTGGAATGGATTGACCAATGCTTATGTTTTTTTGTGCATATCAGTCATAACTTTCATATGAATGGTGACAGACAGGTCCCTTTGAAGGACAAAATTTATAAAACTGTCATCAGACCTGTCTTAATGTATGGATTTGATTGTTGGGGAACAAAGGTGACGGATGAAAGAAGAATACATGTGGCAGAGATGCGAATGTTACGATGGATGTGTGGAGTTGCTCGAATGGATAGGATTAGGAATGAGTACATAAGAGTAAGCCTGAAAGTAGCACCAGTGACAAAAAAATATTAGGAGTAACAGATTAAGATGGTATGGGCACGTCATGAGGAGGGATGAAAACCATGTAACAAGGAAAGTGAATGTGGAAGGACACAAGAGTAGAGGGAGACCAAAGAAGGTATGGATGGACTGTGTGAAAAATGATATGTGCGTGAAAGGTGTAACTGCAGAGATGACGAATGATAGAGATGAATGGCGAAAATAAACGTGTTGCGCCGACCCCACCTAGTGTGGGATAAGGG
>SJJU01072888.1:0-24986 GCA_012932125.1 Conopomorpha cramerella | reverse complement strand
TGCCTACTCCGCTTTTTGATTAAAAGGCGTGAAGTGGATTTTTTTTATTTCTCATCCACGACACGACAGCACTGAAACAAATTCAAATGTGACCACACGGGAAGCACCATCAGTAAAAGAAAAAATATTTATCATAGCCGTGGGTAAACCCAAGCCTTAGAACCTCGAAAAGATGCCAGTTTCTTCCCGGTTCTTCTGGCCAGTAAAAGAAATTATTTCGAACCGGGGACGATTACTTTTGTTTTTAAAGTCATAAATGACGTTCATCAAGCTTTGTGTTATGCTACTGTATATCTGTATCGAGTGCAATTGGAGAGGCCTATGTCCAGCAGTGGACATGTATGGGCTGATGAAGATGATGATGATGATATCTGTATGTTAAAGCACATATAACGATTTTTGAATTCTGACTCGGAGGTACCATAAAAAATACAGTTTAATTGTACACCTCCTCCTTTTCTAAAGTCGGTTAAAACTAATCTAGGAGGCAAAATTGTATCTTAAGTTTATCTTTACCTCTATGGAAACCATTAAGCATCATGTCTGTGAATTAGTCTATTAGATATGGACCCCAGTAATGGTAAAAAAATCATTTATTTTATATGGAGATGAAACATTCTTTTTTATTTGTCAGCATTGTCGCTATAGTAAAAGTTGATCATTTTGACGAGCCCTACAATGTTTCTAAGAAGCTCGCGGTCTATTTACATGTATTTGAGATCGTGCTAAGATGTTGAAAAAAATATTTAGTATTAATCTTCAAATTCTTCGGCAAAGCAGATGTCACATTAAGGTCACAAAGCAGATGTAATACGCTTCCAGGCAGTGAGATGGGATGTGAATTGGGAACAGATAGCATAAGCACTTAATTATCTCGAAAGAATTAGCCTTCTAAATTTAAAATACGAGTAAAATTTAATTTTAATTTTTAATTTAAAAGACAATACTCCGCTTAGTTAAATTTGGTTCACATATTGTATTTTTAACCGACTTCAATAAGGACGAGGTTCTCTATTCGTCTGTATTTTTTTATGTTTGTTACCTCAGAACTTTTGCCTGGGTGAACCGATTTGGATGTTTTTTTTTATTTGAAAGCTGGTGCTTCCCGTTTGGTCCCATATACATTTAGCTCAGTTCCGACAATGGCAACTATGAGAAAACCACATACATATATGACAAATTTTACTGGTTGAAGTCGGTTCTTTTTTCTTTAAGTTATTTTTAAAACTAGTACACTTGTTTGTGTAAAGTTCACTGAATTCACTTTATAAACACGTGATTTTTCAATTGCTTGCACGTGAGCGATTCCTGTCATCGTCCGGTGCAAGTTTGCTATAGGTTATCAAACCGCCTCGGCTACCTACGACAAGAGCAGTTCGTTGTATGAGAACATAGCCTCTTATCGTTTCCTTACCTATTTGTTAATGTATGGATAGATCTTTACAAAATTTTGGTGCAAAATCTTGCGACAATCACACACATAATATCGATGTTCCCTATTAAGAAAGTCGAATCTACTAAACGGAACATGTTCAGGAGAGAAGATAATTTTGGATATTAAAACTACACTACTTGTGGTACAAATTTACAACAGCTTATAATCTTTGGTACCTTTACGTGATGTAATATACGTATAACTTTATAGATCTTAATATCGCCAATCTCACGGTGTAGAAAAGTACACTATTACATATTCCTAAAATAGCACTACCGACATTTTTCATTGGGACCATCGATATTTTCGTGAAATAGAGGAATCAAACACTTCACGCCTTTTAATCCCAAAGCGTGTTAGGCAGAGGCGCTTGCGAAGTAAATGCGCACGGTTCACCATAGGAGCTGATATTGTCGATGTTATGGAAACCACACATATTCTGGTAAGTATGAGCGTTGCTTAGCTTACACCGGTTCTGAAAAAGAGGGCTTATTCGCATTTCATGCTACGCTTCACTGCTACTACCTCCTACTTACGTACCTTATATAAGTTTACGAAATACGAGGAACTCTACAAGTGTCTTATTTGGGTATACAGATAGTTTAGAGCCTGAGAAAGGCATAAAGGCTACTTTTTATCCCAATCATGTGGGACGCGTCACTAAATAGCAGTGGCGTGCACACCATATAGGCAAAAAGACACTGCCTACCTTAGTATTTTGGCTAACCGACCTAATAATAGAGTTATTGCTGGAACTTTTTTGTTGTACTCACGGCACAGGCTAACGAAGGTCCTTTATTTTGTGATGTGTGAGATATGTAGGTACCTATATTTCGTAAAGACAAGTTACCTATACATAGGTGTCAATCCTTGGGGATTACTACCTACCTTGTCGTAAAAGCCAGTGCACGCCACTGCTAAATAGAGGATGTTTGCATGAAGTACTGAAGATACTAAATAAATCGGATCCTCGGCGGCCATGTTTTTTTTAATTAAAAAAGTCTATAATCAAAGTCGCCGCCAGCTAAGAGCAAAGCAAATTGATAGACAATATACTTAATTACGTACAAAATCCTTCTTATGAAATGTAAATCGTTCGACCGTGAGATACTCAGACGCGATATCAAACATTCTGCTGAATCGTACTTCAAATGACATTTACATAAAATTAATGCCTTTTCACTCATTATCAGACCAGACGAATATTTCCTACGTTGGGCAAACAGTGAAGGTCAAACTATAAAGGCGTGTGTTACTAATATACATATAATATAATACGTATACCTAAACAGTATGTTCATTAAGACTCGGGGCCATCTGTATAAATTTGTCGATAGTCTATTCGTTTCGCGTATGTTTAAATGAGTCGTTTTCTTGTGATTCAGTTCTTATTGCCGTCGTAATAGAGTCCATTCGGTGTTCGCGCGGACGGTACATTGAGGTTAGCCGGTGGGTCGTCGATGTCACAGTGTCCTGGTGACATTGTGTTAATTGAAAAATGAGACATCCGGTCGGTGAACATATGAGGATCCTGTGGGAAAAATCGATCCGTTTCCGTAAGCCAATCTCTTGGCGACTTCGTAGCTACTTTAACTAGATAATCGCCATACACTATATATACTAACCGATAACACTGTTAAACGCAGGATAAAAATATACAGTGTTTTTTCACACCTCCGCAATTGCTCGATGTCGGAAAGACAGAAACCAAGTTTAATTTATAATTTATCCTTGCTACTAGCGACTCGCCCCGACTTCGCGCGAGTGCAATGCACATAACTGTTTCCCTGATATATCATCACGAATCACTAAAGAAAACTGCACCAAAAACTGTTGTGTAGTTTGAAAGATCGAAACATTCATAGGGACAGACAGCGGAAGGAGACTTTATTGTATACTATGTAGTGATAGCAATGTGTATTCAAGAAAATGCTTTGTTTATAACTGACGTTCAATTGCTAGTTATATTATTTACTAAAATCACCGACTTCATACTTTCTACTGGTCTTCCTGTTCAGTTTGTATCCTTACTCATTCATGAATGTAACTCTTCTTTTCTCTTCTCCTCAACAATGACGGAGTCACTGGATGCGTCTTCAGCCAGTATACATACATATGTTCCTTATCTTGTTCAATAGCACACCACCATCACCATCAGCTCATATTCGTCCACTACTAGACAAAGGCCTCTCCAATTAAGAGTTTTCTAAAACAATCAATCTGTCAAAGATAGTTGAAAACGTTTTCATGATCATTCGCCTTCGGAGTCCATCTTTTGTTGATTTATTTGCTACTGTCATTTGTTTTGGGATTCACGCATCCAGCTTCTGCCAGCCATCTTGCGCATATCATCAGTCTACCTGATATAGCAATAGCATACCAAATATCTTTTATTTCATCTTATTCGTCCTACTCAAAGTTTCTTTCCTAGGTCTCTCACAATGATACATTTAAGGCAAGAATTTCAGTATTCAAAAATAGGCAATATGTTATTTATTATTTAGAAACTAGCTGTGTATATATGTATGAGACATATTTTACAGTGTATCTAAGAATCACATGATGTTTGACTTTAAGAATTAAACAATTGTACTAGAGTAGGTCTCAATTGTTCCATGGAACATAACGTAATGGAACAATTTGAGAAAATATTGTCCCTCTTTGTACTTCAGAACAGTTTGTACTTTCATATAATTTTAGTAAATAACTTTTGGAAGTTTCTGGCCACTCGACGAAGATTAGGAAAAGATTCCTATTTAGTTTTGTGGGCAAAAGTTGGGGGACAATATTTTCCTAAATTGTTCCATTGCGTTACGTTCCATGGAACAATTGAGACCTACTCTAGTTCAATTGTTGAATTTTTAAAGTCAAACACCATGAGATTCTTAGACATACTGTAAAATATGTCTCATTAATCAAGATTAGGAAAAGATTCCCATTTAGTTTTGTGGGCAAAAGTTGGGGGGACAATATTTTCACAAATTGTTCTATTAAGTCATGTTCCATGGAATAATTGGGACCTACCCTTGAACTACAGCATGTCATTGTTTTAAAAGATATTATAGAAGATATTCGACTGTTTAATGTTGACTTAAATTCATCTTTGCCTATCCATTGTCATTATTTAATCGTTTTCTCCCACCCAGGAAACTATAACCATCCCACATTACCACAAACATTAAAATATAAAGTAGTTTTATCTTAGCCGACCTTGAGCTTATTATCTTAACAGCGAGCATTTAGTTAATGTAGTATTTCAAAAGTTTGATAACTCGATGAAGTAATAAAACAAAAAGAAATTACATGCTAAATTATTTATTATAATAAGGTTCATGACATAACCGTGAAATTCAAAATTAATTCGTAATCATCTGATCGCATTGTAAAATTTTTTCAATGGCAAAAATTAAAATGCAATCTTATTTGTTTGCCCTTACAGTGAGTACAGTGAAATAAAGACTCAGGTTTTTTTTTTTAGACACAGGCGACGATATAATCTCATATAAATAAACAATCATATAATTGAAAAATCATAATATTTTAAATAAATTGTTGAAGTAAACTTACAATTTACTTGAACAATCAAAATAATGTACAACAATTATCAAACTTAAATAACATGTCAATATAATAACGCTTAATTTAATTTATTCACGACGAGAACCTTTTAATAATATACGTACATGTTCTTCACTAATATAAAAAGAAAACCAATAAAATGGAACAATGTAATTACTCAGTCATGCACACTCACGAGTTTTAAATATTAAAATAAAATGTGTCATGCGTTAGAAATTTTAGTAAATGTTAGTCAATGTGTTTGAAAACATTATTAATATTAATAAAATAAATAGGCTTTTGGTAAACAACGTGAACATGTAGGGTCCAGGAGAGAAAACAAAAAAAAACGTTTCAATGATAGAATAATTATTCAGAATGTCATAAAACTTATAAACTAAAGGGTAGTTACGTTTTTTGGTTTCCCTAAAGAACCTTCATTTCATTATCTCTAGAATTTCGTATAGAAGTTAAATAATATAATTAATAATAAATTGTATATAATAGTATGTAAATGTCCTTTCGTGTATCCTGGAACATATAAAATTTGAACTCACAATATCTTGTGAAACAGTTGTTAAAAATTTGACAAAAACGTTCAATGACACAGAACAAGGATACATATCGAGAGCAAATTTTATAGTGTTCCGGATTTACAGACTGCAAAAGTACAAAACAGTGCAAATGATTAATGTTATTGTATATTTATTCAGTGGTGGTGAGACTGGTGACAGACGATTGATACACGTTTGGCCTCTGGGATCTGTAACAAAAGGAAAACCCTTGAGATTATGCATTTGAAGTGAATTGTAAAAATCTGCGAATTTTTTTGTGTATCGCAGTTAATAACATAACATCTGCCATTGAATCCACAAGAAAACGACGAGTCGACTTCTATTCACCAATATTAAGTTAAATATTAATGAACTATCAAAGAGTACCGACAAAACTGAATCTCTTTGAGATGTACAAGAAAAAAAATTACAATAGCAAGAGCGAAATGTAACAACACTCAATTGAGTAGAAAATGCTAAATTGAACAGTCATGGCTGCCTTTTGCGAATTCATTGTGTCAACGAACTAGTAAGTGATGAGCACTCTACATTCACTAGTCCCCAGACAGATGCAGTAACATCATCATCGCAAAAACACCCGGGTACAATTACCCCACTATTATTGTAAAGTTCGCTTAAAATTCACTCAATGAAGTTGTGATTGCATTAGATGATGACGTACACGTTTCTGTATCAATCCGCGGGGACGAGCGTGATGGATGTTGCAACGATGAGTTGACAACAATATTCAATAGGTTACCAACCAGCGTCGAGCCGCTCCGTGCTGGAGACGTTAGAGAGTTTTCATTTCAAAATTGTATTCTAGGTAGCGCGCATACGCGTACAGGCGACGATATTAGGAAATCACAAAGTGCGTGCTTGAAACAGATTTGACACCCAATACATGCGTGTTGTTAGCAGAGGACGTCAAAACGATGCATCACGATTTCGAGAGTACACGACGTACAATTTTGAGATATTATATCGGTCATTGGTAAATGGGCGTCCATCGCGTGATTTTCTCTCTCTTTCTGCTGTGACGTGGAACATCATACATGCTGCTATATTTGTTAAGGATTCTTTCCGGTTTATAGTATTGCAAATCTATGCATTATTACCTATTCATAATTAGTGCACACAGCACAGCGTTAACAATGTTTGTGCAAATGTTTACATTTTTGCCAAAGTAGAAAACGCAATAAATCCGGAACAAATTCTAAAGAAAGGAAATTTTAGATATGGCATAAACAACTATATTCTTTGCATAATAACTTATGTAAGTTATATTGTTAAAGTTGTTTTAAGTATTAATGCAAATGAGACGTCTATCTTCATTATTTCGGAAGAACCACTTATACTACACGATATAGAATAGTGAGCTGAAATATTTAATTAGATTATTTATTAAATTAGTCAATGAAATAATACATTAGAACTAATACAGCAGTAGTAGAGGAGTAGGTAATAAATAAAAATGAAATAGTATTTTCTTTAAAAGACAGAACTTTCCTATACTATGAAATGGAAAACAAAAACTAGGAGAAGCCATGGGGCATTACATTGGACTTTACGAAAACGTGTCGAATTTCGTTTAAAGGTATATATATACATACTGAACAAGTATGCTCCATCGTACACCAAGTCGCTGCTTAACATCAGACAAGACGGTGATCAAGTGGTGTTCAGTAAAAAAGTAGAAAATCAAATCAAGCAATAGAGGATTAGAAACTTGGCTCACAGTATTTACGTACGGAAACCAGCAAGTACAAAACTTTAACAGCCATTATCTATGGGTCTATTATTGATACAAAGAGTGGAACAGTTGAAGAGGCGCGGTGTCAACATGCAGACAGTTCTGAGAAACAGTCGTGACACGTGATGCATTTAACTTGAACTCACTGATGGTAATATTTGTAGACTAAGCCCCATGTCCATTTATCCACTCGTTTCTTTCGTGTAATTCTCCATCGATCGTCTATGCCTACGCTTAGTATTAAAAAAAATACAGTCAAATAGCGTATGCTGTAAAGATAAAATAATGCTTGTATCAACATTTATCATTATCGCTAAGAAATTTCGAAGAAATTAATATGTTTTCCCGAGCTATGTCAAGGTACTGTTAAGTCAAATAAAACAATTTTTATGTTCTAAGAATGTATCGCAATGCCCGTTCCAGATTTTCAAAGGAGAATGTGCGAGAACGTGGTAGATATAATATTGGAGTCAAAAATTACTTCAATAGCAGAAATATATGTTACAAAAAATGCAATGTACAGCGCTCTCAATCCATGTCATTCGAGATCGATTGGGCAAATGAACCGGCAACTGATGTCTCTGCCTCTCTGCGGGAGGCAAACGTGACGTAAAGGAACGTACAATTGTACGATCATGTGACGTTGTACAAAGATTGTCAAAAATTATCGCGCCCTACAAACAAGGAACTGTCATGACTATAAGTTATCACAGTGTTACAGTTACTTTATCGCCAACAGATTCCCAGTGACCTCAATACTCGCTGACAGCCGTATCTCACAGCGCATGTGATTTGGGATCTAAAATCTTTACACCAATTTTTTTACATTTTTTGTCCTCCGTCCGCCATCTTTATTAAGGCGTTTCAGGCATGATTTTGACCACCTTTCTACCTGGTGTAAAACTGCGATGCGGTCTACGATGAAGAACATTCTAAACACGATGTATCTTGTACAAATTGTATTACAGTTCTACTAATCTGGTTTTTGAATTTGACTGACAAGTTGAACTTTGTATATCTTTGGAATGATACATTTTGGAAGTATTGGAACACATCCCTGGGAATTTTTATTTGCATAATTATACCCTTTGTATATCTTCTACTATCATCTTTATAAATGTCGGTTAGTAAGTATAAGACAAAATCTTAAATTAAAAATACATATCGCATAGTTAGAATAAAAAGGACCCAATACGAAACATGTCGATTTTGTAATTGTCGACTTTGTATCTTTTATGTTAAGGTTCAATATCATAAAATAACATTTTTTTTTGTTTTACCTTTGTTCTAACTGTGCGATATATAGGAGTATTTACCTTTTCGCTATCGAGATTTAAATGAAAATGAATAGAAAGTGGCAACGGCTCTGAAAGGGTAAGGACCACGGCGTTCTATTCCTGTCTACCTATATTCACAAATTCGTAGTCGGATGATATCGGTTTGTACATTAGAAACTACCCCTGCATCTATAAGATAAGGTGTCACGCAGATTATTACAGTCAAAGGGCTGGGACTGACTGCTGTCACCAAGGAAGCGACGACTTCGCGGCGCCCGCCCAAATTTTTTAAACGGATTTTCACATTGCGTTAATCCGATCGGACCATATCAATTTGGCGTCAATGATTGCTTGATTATCAATATTTTATCTAACGGCTGATTAGTAGCCACGATTATTGGTTAAGTAACCTACATAGATATACGTTTTGTTTTAATATTCCATAATTAAGTTTAATCACAATCAGGATTAATAAATCAACAATATCGATGTAGTTGAAGCGGCGCAAATGATAACAAATTCTTTAATGTACATATGTATATAGACATACATAATATGTAGATATATGTTCATATGTTTGTAAACATAAATTGTTTTAACATTACAAGTGGAAGTTATTGCTGACGTCCTATTTGTGTCTATATCTATTCCTACTCCTTTAAGAGACAGACGTGAAGTGTACCTATGTATGTATCTTTTGACCACTCTCGTGCTTGATGTCAAGCGATGTCGTGGTCTACGAAGGAGCACGTTTGCCTATTACGTATGTACCTACGTACCTGTACACCCGTGTGTTAAAGACACTTCGACTATAACTGTGCAGGAAACTCCGCCAAGTAATTGGAAAATCTGTCAGTTTTCACTAGAAAGTTCGACACAAAATCATTTACTTTGTGTCGCGTACACAAAGTAAATGGACAGTTCATCTGTTACATACATACATTGTCTAACTTCCAATCTCTAACAACAATTGTGTAAAATAATCCCGAGCAAGTCTTAGAAACATTGTTGGGTTCGTCAATATGATCAACTTTTACTATGGCAAGAATGCGAGGAAATGCAAAAAAAATAAGTAAATTTTCACCTCGTGGGATGTCATTTTTTTCACCTTTTCAGGTATGCTTCCTAGGTCACTTTGAAATCTACCACTGAATGGCATTAGAATAGCCAGTGGGCGTTTTATGTTTGTTTTAATGAGCATGGTTTACGGCTCTGCGACTTTCGCCTATCGCTACTAACAGTAAATTAAAGGTTCTATGAAAACAAGCCACCCAACTTCGATTTTTTTTCATGAAAATCTTTATTATCTGTACCACCTTGCAAAAATAAGTAAGTAAAAACGTATTTCAATGAAAAATTACAAGACAGAAGTTTGTCATTAGCGACATCTCACAACAATAAAAGAAACTATTTTAAGCCGTCACATGGTTGTCAAATAATATTCCGCCTGACGGTACGCCACATAAGTACATAAAAAGCATGATCCAAGTCACGTGCTCCTTCCCTGATAGCGATAGTAGTAGGTACGTTGTATAATTATGTAACAATTGCGAACACATGGCCTCAAAGACTTTATCTGCGGCGAGATAACGCGCCGTCGCCTGAAGGCCACTACGGCGTATTACTATGTACGCATACAGTCGACTTCCAAAAATATATTGAACACTTCCACCTAGACCAGATACATCGCTGCTTAACATCAAGCAGGATGGTGGTCAAATGCTTGTTCATAGTATGTTTGGAACCTAATATTTTACTTTTAATGAAATTTTTGTTTACATTTGTCTTTATTTATTTTGGTTTTGTGTCTATTTTTGTGTCGCGATCGACTTGACTTCTCTGTTAAAAGTACAAATTTGTACCTTTCATAGTAAGCCTAATATTACATCCATTGTTATTGCATTTAGAGTTCGCTAGAACTAAATTAAACCGCTTCTAGTTTACAAAAAAATCAAAAGCTTCAAAAAGTACGAAAATAATTTACAAAAATGTAATATCTATAGAGATAAATATCATAATATCTTGCATTCAAAAATAATATATTATCAACGTTATTCATTAACATCCGAACATAATTAATGAATACATGTCTAAAGTCTTTTTCAGATATTCATGATAAGTAAAATATTTGCATTTGCGCACATATTTTTTAAGTATTGAAAGTGAAGTAAATTATGAAGTCGACTGTACATATATACACTGCTGATATTTGGCGAAGCAGCTTACTTCGCTATAGTATTATTTAGATAAAAGGTTTTATTTTAAAAAAAAAAAACCTCTTCCGGGTTTGTCATATACAGTTTTAGAAGGTGGGCGTATGTTGGTACCTAATAGGTATTTGGTTGGTATTACCCATGTATATACGGTTAAATAGGTAATATACTATCACATTGTTCTTATGTACGTAAAAAATACCATTTCATTCCTGTCATTACACTATGGCAGAGGCGTGCACTGGCTTTTACGACAAGGTAGGCAGTAATCCCCAAGGATTGACACCTATGTATAGGTAACATGTCTTTACGAAATATACGGTAAGGTACCTACATATCTACTCACCCACAAAACACAGGACCTTCGTTAGCCTATGTCGTGAGTACAACAAAAAAAGATCTAGCAATAACTCTATTATTAGGTCGGGTAGCCAAAATACTAAGGTAGGCAGTGTCTTTTTGCCTATATGGTGTGCACGCCACTGCACTATGGTCCTTAGATTAAAAGCTAAAGGTAGAAATAACTTAGGCCGCATATACTCTCCAAATATCATGTTCAGTACTCAACCCACCCACACATTTTGGAAGTGAAACGTGATCTTCACGGTGTATTCTGAAAATTATTCATGTAGTATAAATTATAGGTACGGATGTACCTCGCGCGATGTCGCTAGGATTAAACCTTCCGAGGTCATTTGACCTTCCCGTAATGTTGAATTATTACGCACAATATATAATCATTATGGACTCCAAGGTTCAATGGTGTCGGGGAAATTATGACTCCTGGGGGTCAAGTACACACTCGTACTTCGATCACTCCGCCATCGTAAGGGTAAACGATATGCATCGCTTGTTTTACAAGGAATGACAGTGAAATGAAAGTAACAAAATCAGCAATGAACATGGTTTGCCGCTACCATGCCAGAGCGTTGCAACTACCAGAGTGTAATAGACTTGGGCCTCTGGTGCCTACATAGCTTGTATGGGTATCGGAAGTACTGAATTCTATAATAATTTTAAAGAAAAAAGAAACTACGTCATCCATTACCTATTATTTAAAGCTCCCCTCGACTTATCTGGTCTGCCATCATCAAACCCTGATTTACTTATCATCGGATCACCTTTGAAATATCTTCTTTCCAACAAAAAAACTAATCAACGAAATCGGCATAAACGAAAAAGTTCTTTTTTGAAGTCGAAGTGACAAAGACCACTAAAATCATAAACGCGAGAGTTTACTCGAAAACTACTAACTGCATTATTGATAACACAACGCAACATAGCCATCTGTAACCGGAGTGAAACTAAAAAAAAAATTCTATACTTACTTACAGCCACTTTTACATACATAGAAAAATAACGCATCGTCGTTGTCTGTGTTGACGTTTCTCTCTACAATACTCATACCCCCTTACCAATAAACGCGTTGTCACTTATACAACGGTTATTACAGGTATACTTGAACTGGTTATCCCGTATTTGACATACAACTGTGCTCCATCGTAGACCACATCGCTGCTTAACATCAGGCAGGATGGTGGTCAAACGCTTGTTCATAGTGATTAAAAAAAAAACTGACAATTTAAGTTGAGCTTTGTGTATCTTCGAAATAGCAATTCCGCCATTATTAGTAAGGCCCTTAGTCAATAAACTCCAATAATAAAACAAATAATACTACACCAATACGTACAATTGCCGCAGGCTATAACAACGTTGTTGCGCCGACGCAGTGCATTACAATGTACCTAAAACAAAAGAAAACAATTGCATCAGTGAAACCTGAAATCACATTCAACGGCGTCTACCTACTATTATGAAACTAGTATTCATTCAATGATATGTCTCGAGAAAAGTGAAAAAAAAAACAAAAGAAATAAATAAAGAAGAACTTCATTCATAAAGGACCGGTCGCCCACGCCTGCTTCGCCTCGGACCGAAGCGGCGGCGGCGGCGGCCGGCGGACTACGACGTCAGAATTGCATTCACCCACACACGCGCGAGTCTACTCGTACTACACAGTAGTAGGTTCTACGATAATACTATAAATGGTCGTAATCTCCCACACTTATCGATTCCGCTCGACGCTCAGTGCAAAACAAACTCTATATTTATAGCAGCACGGTGTGTTTACAGTTAGGCGGCGCGGTGCAATGTGAAAATTGACGTTATTACGCGGCGGTTAAGGTTGCATTGCGATTGCATGCATATGTGGGGCGTTCGGAAGTATCCGGTAGACTTCCGAGAGCTCGTCCGCGGAGGCAGACTGCAGCAGCTAGGCGCAGACATCTCTATTTATAGAGATACCGGATCGTGCAACACGTCACACATACATCTAGGTGCGCTTTGCGTGCTAATTCCTTTTATTTTAGCACTAGACAACTTGCAGCGGTTTCGCACGCAACAATTATATTTTTTTATTTACCTTTTTTCCTTGCTCTAAGCATTGGCGAAGATTTTTATGGAAACAATTAGTTAGGACAACGGCACTTGTTGGGCGCTATTTGGTTTATTACGTCATCGTTGCTTCTAAAATTGTAAATGGTCTTGACATTAGAGTAAACCGATCAGTCATTCGGACATGACTGCTACTCGTTAGATCGTTCTTAGTCGTTGCGTTTCGTTGGGAGCTAATTTTTCATCTGATTGATGATGATTGGATGACAAATTGGAGCAGAACTTTAGTTGAATCGACTTGTTCGAAACTGTCTCACAATAAGAACCTCATAGTGACCTTTAGAGTGACATTTTACGTTGATAGCTTGTTTACTTTAGACAAGTGTACTGTTAAAATGTATGGTTTGGTAAAGAAAAAAGATGGCGCTTTTAACTTTTTGGAATTTCTCACACTATTCGACTATGTGCAACGAGTGTTTGTTCGTTCGAGAACTCATATTATTTTTTATTGCTAACATGCTAACGTATATGTAACCGTGCTTTTCCACCGAACAAATAGATGCATAATAAAATATGTTTGACAGATCTCGATATATGCCGGTTATCCCAGTTTTCACGGACAACTAAACAGATAACTGGACCCGTGACAAATACGTGTATATATGTGTCAAATACGTAAAATATGTTTATGTGTTCGTCGGTGTAAACGCATACACATAACGTCAAAACTTTCTCCTAGAGGCGCAGGCAGAGACCACCGATTACTACTTGCAACGATCCTGACATACATCACTCGCCATTTTGTCGTTTGTCACGGACTGGCCACATAGAAAAAGGATTTGCAGTAATTTTTCTTCTTTTTTATTTTTATTTGACAGAAGTTTGTCCTTTTTTGTTCTTGTTTTTATCTCACGTTTTGAATAGGTACACATCTGAAATTTTACTGATATGTTTATATTTTTATTATCCGGAAATATCACGAGTTTTCCAACCAGTCGACAAAAGTGACGTAGTTAGAATACGCCGCAACATGTTCATTCCTTCAAGACGGAAAGAAGGTTTATATGTACAATACATGCAAATAATAACAGTTAAAATACTGTTAATAAATGTATATTGGCAAAACGTTTCCCGGTTCAGCTATAGTATACAATAAGTAAAGATAAACCAATCATGGTGTACCTATTTGGGGGCGTGTTTATTTTAATACAACAACACTAAACCATCGGGTTATGTAATTTAAATAATTTTCACATTTGTTTAATAACATTAAACATTTATTTTTTTAAGTATCGTACGCAACCTAATATTCACCTACTCAATTGGAATTCAGGGAAAAAAAGTCCAGTGTGGTCTATAGATTCGGTTTCATCTTACTACTTAGGTAAAAGAGCGTCTGTGGTCCAGTTAGTCGGATACTGGACTTGTGATCGGGAGGTCGCGGGTTTGAGGCCGGCTACTGGATGTATACATCCAGTAGCCGGCCTCGCGCTCTACGCTCATACGGTGAAGGACAACAGTGATGAAACCCGCACACCACAAGGTGTGTGAACCCTATAACTGCGATGTGCTCACCACCTGTCACGTTGGGTTAAATACGCTTGGTGAACCGTGGGTACTTGCTTTAGCAAGTGCCTCTGCCTATCCCTCTTTGGGATTAAAGGCGTGAAATGTATTTTTTTTATTTTTGTATCTATCTCAGACCAAACCACCCTCAGTCTGTCTCTTTCCCACCAAAATGTATGGAAAACGATGTACTTCCGGATTCAAACTATCACTTTTACTACTAATTTGACAGATAGGATCCAGATTTACCCTGATACGCAATAAGGACAGACGATATTTTTTCTTACTCTGTCTGCATGTTTTTCATAACGATTTTGGTAATAAAACGAGACAACGATCGTTTTATTACCAACGTCAGTTTAGGATTACAACGATTGTCGGTATACACGCACGTCGTTCTACTAAAAAAAAAAGTAGAATAAACAATAAACATAAAATACTAGCAATCATTAATAACTGTTTAAATAGTGCCGTTAATATGCGTTTTATATAACGAATGGAGTGTAACGTATTCGTATAAATAAATATACAAAAAATAATGTAGGTATGTATGCAAATGAATATTTCCTATATGTGTGTGTCGGGCGGGGTTACGCATAAACGCAGCTTATCAATTCCGCTAGCTAACCAGAACCGATTACCCCGTAAAGAAAAACACTAACCGTCGTATTAATAAAAAGTTAAAACGTCGACTAACTACACACATCAAAAGTGTCTAGGGATCAAGAACATTTTTAGCTCTAAAAAAATCTAATTTATTTAAATCAAATCTAATCTTCCGGATTGGTCTCCTACCTAATTCCCCATGCCTGTATCAATGACTTATCACCACATTTTGAATAAATTCTGAATGAATTCAGTTTTTGTAAAATATATTCTTGATTGCAATCTCCTAAAATGTACTTGATCCCTAGACACTTTTGATGTGTGTAGTTGACGTATATGAACTTAGATTGGTTTATCCGTATTTGGCGAACATTCGACTTTTACTAGCAGTACACTAGCGCTGTTCTAACTTTATGAATACGAGGGCAATAATTCTCGATAGAAGTGCATACAGATCATTCCATACCATTGCACACACGCCCAACTACATTATTAAAATCGATTCCTAAACGGAGGGGTTGTCCGAAAACGATTATAGTATTATTAGTATGTTTTTCAGCGTTATTTTCTTAATTTCTTCTTCTGACAATGTCAAAACAGAACAAAGAGAGAATTAGCAACATCAGTGCAACCATTCACGCGGTTTCATTTTAACCTGTGTATATAAAACAGATCACAGTGGCGTACAATTGGAGATGCCTATGTCCAGCATTGGACAAGTATGGGCTGATGATGATGATGATATAAAACAGAATTGCTGTTTGTCAGTCTCGCTAAAACTCGAGAACTGTTAGATCATCATCCATCAGCCACATGGCGTCCACTGCGGGTCGAGAGACTCCACCAATGATTTTCATAATCTTTTGGATGGATATGCCACGCTTGGCAGGCGGGTTGTTGATCGCAGTTTAGATAGATTTGGCTTATCTATTTGATCTTGAATTATTTGTAGAGAAGATTTAAAAGATGAATAAATACCATTTGTACCGCTGTATTTCGTCCAATACACGGTGTACATAGGCTCAAACATACAGCTAGTATTTCATAGATATACAATGTTTCCTTACAACGAAAAAATACCCAGTTTTATAACTGTTGACACTGGAAACGACCGAAACGAAACGAAACAGGAAATACCTGTTATAAGCCATCGAGACGTAAGAAAATAACTGACTTCATAAACCAATATGTCCGATTAAACTTTAAATGCACAAGGACAAGATAACGTCACGGATTATCATTATAATGATAACTAACCATGTGTACCTATATTTAACTCAACAGGATAATGGATTATTTAAGAATCCAGAAATTATGTATTGAAATTGGTAATTGAGCTGGCTGTGCACGATAAACTTTCAGAGTATTTAAATACATCCGTGGGCATTTGCTTAGCAAGTGCATCTGCCTACCCCGCTTTGGAATTAAAATACATGCAGTGTATTTATTTTATAACATCTTTTATATTTTTCACTGTGGTAATGTTTTGTTTTGACTTAGCTGATTTTATCTAATTTTATGAATAAACAAACGTTGTTTTGCCAATATACATTTTCCGATATTATATTTATTTATTTATTTTTAATTTATATCAGATAAAGAAATCCATAGAATGTTAGCAAATACATATACATCTTATCCTATGTTAATATCTAATGATAAGGAAATGTGTGGTGCGCAGTGGCGTGCGCTGGCTTCTCAGACAAGGTAGGCAATAATCCCCAAGGATTGACACCTGAAACATAGGTACCTACATATCTACTCACCCACAAAACGCAGGACTTCGTTAGCCTATGTCGTGAGTATAACAAAAAAAAGCAAAATCTAGGAATAACTCTATTATTAGGTCGGATAGCCAAAATACTAAGGTAGGCAGTGTCTTTGCCTATATGGTGTGCACGCCACTGGTGGTGCGCTTGATAAAAACCCATATGAGAGGGCTATCATACCTATTAGCAATCACCATAAGGCGGCTGTTGCTACTGCCTCTCAATCTGCTAATCAGTGATTTTTTTCGCCATAAGACGTGGAAACTATGCAGTGGTATAGGTAAAAAGTCACTGCCTACCTTAATATTTTCGCTACCCGATCTAATAATAGAGTTATTTCTAGATCTTTATTTGTTGTACTCACGACATAAGCTAACAAAGCTCCTGTGTTTTGTGGGTGAGTAGATAGGTAGGTTATACCTATGTTTCGAAAAGACAAGTTACCTACTCATAGGTGTCAATCCTTGTAAAAGTTATGCACATTGCCACTATGAATTCTCGAGTTTACCAGGGAAATCTCGTTACAAGCAATACTATGCTTACGAGTCGTGAAGTGTTTTAAGTTTTAGAATCTTGTCAAAAAAAAATACCTACTTACTTACAGGCGTATCAACAAAATATACTACTGGTGTAACAGCCAAACTCTGAACCTACACAGTCTCCAAATACCAGATCACGTAAACCGCCACATTTGCGCAGTAAAACGTACTATGTCAACCTTCTCTGTATAGCTTAATATATACACTGAATTCCGATTGACCTTTACGGCTTCTTCTCAAAGGCATAATAAAACATGAATACGTGAAAAAAAAAGAGTGTCTGTGACGCACACACCGCGAATATAAACGATATTGAAATCGATAGTTTCTGATTTGTTTACATTTCAAAATACATAAGTTTCTTTATCATTGATTGTTCACATAGAATAGCGTCTAACAAACTACATACATCTAGAAGAACGGCAGTTTCGAAATACATCCCAGGTTCAGAATAATTTCTTTTATGGACCTGAAGAATCGGGTAGAAACTGGCATGATTTAGAACAATCCTAGTAAACTACTAAAGTTTATATGTATATTTGGTAATGTTTGTTAAGCAAAAACTACTGAAAGGGTTTCAAAGAAGCTTTGCAATAATGTAGCTTACACATAGGATATCATCATCATCATCATCATCAGGCCATACTTGTCCACTGCTAGACATAGGCCTCGAACATCATATGCCTGATGATGATAACATTTTACAAAAGCTAACCATTGCAATGTCAGCCTTTATGAACACAAACTTGAATATCCACAAAGAATGTGGAAAAATAATTCACCATTTATAAATTTTCGACGTCGGCACCAAATAATATCAATAAAATAATATGTTAATTCGCAACAACCGATATCAATTAGTACAAACGATCTCTGGATAATTTGCATCCTTGGAAGTAATAGCGTGTATATAGTGCGAACCGCCCGATTATGGAATTACTTTTCAGAGTCTGCGTTTCCTGTTCAGTATTGTCCGAGGACCGTCATATCACGGGTGAACCTAGATAGGTACCTAATAGGAAAGCGTGCTTCGTCGTGGGCCGGATGGCAAGTTAAAACTACGCAGGATGGTAGTTAAACTTATGATCATATGTCATTGAAATAAAATCCATGCGGATCTGGGATGTAAATAGAAGACATCAGCTACCTTTCTTCCTGGCATGTCGTAGGAGCAGACAATAGGATTTGGAGTTTTGGAGCTTGCAACTCATAACTGAAAGCCCATATTTCAATTCTTGACTTTTTATGAAAAATATGGCCGAAGGTGGTCCTAAGGTTTTGTTCACTACCTATTTTGAGGATTACGGAGGTGTATGTATGTACTTATATATGTATATAACAAATGCACAGAAACACGTTCCTCTTTCATTAAACAGGAAGGCTGTGTCTAAGAAAAATTGATATCATTACTTGAGTAGTATTTTTTTGCCCTCCATCGACGAACACAAAAGGCTTTGCAGGTATTCAATAGCAAAATTTCATGCCCAGTAAATGTTGAGGCACAAAAAAAGTACACCGATTCAATGCAAAGGCTTAGTAAGTGCTTTTTATTCGGATTTATTTCTACTCGTGGAGGTATTTTATTTGATAAGTACCCAACTAGTTGTAATTCTAGCGAAAACATTGAACTGGGTAGTTACTCTGATGATTATGTTTTTTTTTTTCAATACAAGTTAAAATAGATCGATTTGGTGGAGTGAAATACAATAATAAACGCGAGAATTGTCAATTATATTGAAAAATCGGTGTTCATTGCGCGTTCTTCGTTGTATATTTCTGATTTATTTCTTTCTGATACCGCAATGTATTCTGATTTGTCATTGGTATTCACACTCCTTCTATCTTTTTATAGCAAAGAGTCGAGGTAGAGAAGCCTCTGCTCAGCAGTGGAATATTTTACATCGATAAAAAAGTAATCGACAGTTTCCAGTCGAGGTATTAACGTAGCCAACACGTTTTTAGGAATACTTTAAGTTTGTGAACATATTTCCTAACAAGCAGTTCACCGACTTTGTATTTGCTTTAGCAAGTGCCTCTGCCTACTCCTCTTGGGGATTAAAGGCGTGAAGTGTATTTATTTTTATTATTTTTTTTTATTTCAGTTCACCGGCACTTTTTTTATGAGCGAGTGTATGTAGGTACGTAGGTATTTCTTCCTTCCAACGCACCTCAGTCAGTCTTATATTATTACAAACTTTGTTACCTCAACACTTGAATGGAGGTAGAATGATATTAAGTTTCGTTGGGAACTCGTTTTATTCAATTAAGGTGGTTGGAGTAAATCAATAAAGCTGATAAGTCGGCGTCGACGGCACGGCCAAGGTCACACCGTACACTCCTATATAGCTACAGCGACATATAACGAGCCCAAAATAAAAAGCTTAGTCACACCACCATCGCCCTCTTCCTTTTGCTTATGACCGGAGCGTTTTATACGTCCACTGATCTCGACAGTATAAAGTCAAACAATATTTTTTTTTGTTTCATTCTTCAATTTATTTTAAAAGACAAGCTTGAAAGGTTCTCGTCTTCTCAAGTGTAGGTTTGAGTGTATCGCAAGTGAGCCGATACTCTTTGTGAATCAATAACCCTCGAATTTCCGCTAATAACGCGCCACTTCCGTTTGCGTTTTTTGTTACGTTTAATATTATAAGGATCGCATTAAGTAAGTAACGACATATTATACCCTTTAAGGATATCCGTCTTAACATTCAAATCACTATTACCCACGCCTACGAAATCACGTAACAAATAACAGCGAATGGATGGGTTGAAGAAAAAAAAATTAAACACTTGCAACCACTACCCCCCGACCCGACCGAAGACATCGGAAACCGCCGATATTATCAGTACAAAAAAAAATCCCTTATTTACAATTGAAATTTGTAACAAAAACTAGATACCTGAGCTTGCACAAGTAACATGAAAGGGGACGAAACCATTTCTCGGCTTTATTGATACAAACGTTCCCAACTAGAAGATAAATGTGCCGACAATTTTATCTGTTTTGACAAACGGGCGGACATATAATTCGGTGGGCACACGACACCCGACAAAGGACTTCCGCAAATCTCTGGCCTCGGTAGAAGCATTAGTCATAAAACGGACGTTTTTCCGACTCGACAATAATGGAATGGCCTAATTGTCAACGCCGCACAGCATCAGCAGCCCCTGATAAAATTTTGGGTGTGTAAAATGCTCGGAAAGGCGCCGTACCCGTGAACGATGACGCACCTTCTGGAAAAGAACTACATAATTACACCACTTACCTGTGTCCAGTATGGGGTATGGTAAACAGATGACTAATTCAGATCTTCCTGTGGTATGTCATCGGTCCCAGGGATAGTACCCTTTCGCTTCATCTACATTCATACATCTTTTCATACACGACCTCCGGTTTCGAGTACTTTTCACGCCACCTTCGGCCAGAAACCAACCAACAACATACAAACGATAAAAAATATAATACAAAAACGTCTAGTCTCGAGAATTCGCCATGTAATTGTAACTGTTGAGGATATACAATATTTTAAATGTAAATGTGACAACGGATACATATTCCGGCAGTGAGAGCAACAGCAACAACATGGGAGACAAAAAAAATAAAAATTCCGCAGAGGCCGTGTTGAGGTCACATTATGGGAATAATTTAAGTTCCATAGCGGCGGAGTGGCTGCCGATCAGACCACAATAATGAACCCAATAAAACAAGAACGGGAACGAGTTTCGATAAAACCGACCGAGAGAACTTTCACACGACAAACACATGTAGGGATCAGCTCCGACAAACGGACGGATGTCGTCGCAATTACGCTCGCGATTATTATTGCACCGTATTGTACGACCAAATTACAGCATCTCGCACATCATCCGGTCTAGACGGGTCTTTGTGCGTGACGATAGTCGCAACGAAAATAGATCTTACCGTCCTACACATTAGATACTAATTTGGCTCAAAAGGCGGATTGATCGCAGGTGAATAAAAGGAGACAATCGACAAGACAGAGGTTCTCATTGCGTCTGGTCGAGCCGCGCGGACACCTGCGGCGATGTGAAAAGGCGAATTTCTGATTTATTGCCCGAAATGAACACAGTGAGCGCACCGAAGAAAATCTCTTGACGGTCAATAGATAGAGTCCCGAACTAGTTTGGCGGGATGAATGAACCGACTTGCTTCAATGATTCGGTCTGTTTGGAATTTTGTGCGACTGGGTGGCGTCTGTCCGGTATCTCATTGTTATTACTATAAGTTATTGAGCGAAATAACAAACTTCCAGGAAGAGACAATAATAATTTGAATAAAAGAGATCTTTTTCTAGATTTGAACGCTGAATGCTCGGAGTTAGTCATGCGGGTTTTTTCAGAACTTCGATCGTAATGTAGGTATAACATAGATGACTTTTGGCTGGAAATACATCCAGTACACTTGAACACCACAAACGATACCTCAGACAAAGGATTTTTAAAAGAAACAATGACATGTAAATACGAATACTATTCTTCTATCACGGTTCAGTATTCACCTTTTATACAACTGCCTGATAGCTATTTCTTAAAACATTTAATGCGATAAAAACATAACTACATACTTTACGTTCGTTATTTATAAATAGTGTATGGTTATCCCTACGTACGTATGTTCACTTCACTGCTGAGTCATTTGTAGCAAGATATCCGTCAGTTTTGCATAAACATGTGAACTTTGAACGGGACTAAAGCTGAATATAAATAGGGCATCCTGTTAAATGTTAAAGGTCAGATATCTGAGTGACATACAACATGCCTCATACGTTATTTGTGCGAAGAATAATGATCCTTAAGTGGTCCCGAAGCTCAGTCAGTAATTAAGCAATGATTCCCATTGAAAATAGTCTGTGTCGTCTACGTGCAAAAGGTGTGGTGGTGTTTCGGCAGAATAGAATAGAACCACCCTTCTCCCGTAGGTGTCGTAAAAGGCGACAAAACGGTGATCCCGGGGAATGGGCAGCAGCGTCCCCCGTGAAAATTAACCATAACTGCGGTCACCAACCCGTCTCTTGCCAAGCGTGGTGACTATGGCAAAAACCCCCCATGGCGCAACACAAAAATCAACGGCCCCTAGTCCCCGGCAGCTCCACTATTCCTAAACTCGATAGCGGTTCAGGTAACGGTGGGGCCAGGGGTGCTAAGAATCTCCGGGTAGGACCCCGCTATCAAAACCAACAAAAATTGGCCCTGGCAACATACAACGTCCAGACACTGCGCACTGACGAGAAGTTGGCAGAACTGGAGGAAGCATTGAGCAAGCTACGGTGGCACGTGGTGGGTTTATCGGAAGTCCGTAGAGAGGGGGAGGACTCGATAGTCTTAAAATCCGGAAACTTGCTCTACTTCCGGGAGCGCGACACAAAGTCACAAGGAGGTGTCGGGTTTCTCGTCCACAAGTCCCTCATCAATAGCGTTGTCGAGATCGGGAGTGTATCGAGCAGGGTGGCATACCTGATACTCAGAATCACCGAAAGGTATTCGATGAAGGTCATCCAGGTTTACGCCCCAACCTCGGATCATCCCGATGAGGTGGTGGAGGCTATGTATGATGATGTCTCCATGATCATGCGTGGCCCCAGAACCTATTTCCCCGTTGTGATGGGGGACTTCAACGCTAAGCTGGGCAAGCGATGCGGAGGTAGCGAGTTGAAAGTGGGGCAATATGGAACTGGACGGCGAAATGACCGGGGACACACACTGGCCGGCTTTGCGGAAAAGGAGGGACTCTACGTGATGAACTCCTTCTACAAGAAGCCGGATCACAGGAGGTGGACCTGGATCAGCCCGAACGGTAAAGTTAAAAATGAGATCGATTTCATAATGTCATCTCACAAGCGAATATTCAGTGATGTATCTGTGATCAATGCAGTCAAAATAGGCAGTGATCACCGACTAGTTAGAGGCACACTGAATCTAAACATAAAGCTTTAGAGAACGCGACTTATGAAGTCCACGCTCCGACCATTACCGTTCCAGCTCCAAAACCCCGAAAGCTTCCAACTCAAGCTCCGGAACCGTTTCGAATGGCTAGGAGGCGATGTGGATGAGTTCAATGACGGGTTCGTAGAAGCGATTCGGGAGGCAGGGTCTAAATTCTTTAAGACCCGCCGACCTAAGGCCAGTAGGATCTCCGTCTCTACTCTTCAGCTTATGGAGAAGCGAAGCGGCATGGTTCTGCAGTCTTCAAAAGATGCGTCCACATACCGGCAGCTCAATAGGCAGATCTCTAAGTCCCTCAAGCGCGACATACGCCAATTTAATACGACTCGTATTAAATAGGCGATAGAGCGAAATAAAGGCTCCAAAGTGTTCGCGAAAGATCTGTCTATAGGGCAAAGTCGACTGACGAAACTGAAGACCGAAGACGGCAGAATCGTGTCCTCGCGACCTGAGCTGATGGGTGAGGTCGAGGGATTCTATGGACGTCTCTACGAGTCCTCACAAGCACCCGTCAGTCTGGCGAGGGACCCTAGAGCCAGACTGACCCGACATCTCTCTGAAGACCTCCCAGACGTCAGCCTGTGCGAGATCGATGTGGCCCTCAGACAGATAAAATACAACAAGGCGCCGGGTGATGACGGAATCACAACGGAACTCCTGAAGGCGGGTGGAAAACCAGTCCTTACGGCCCTTCAGAAAATGTTCAATTCCGTCATAGCCCCAGGTAGAACGCCGAAGGCGTGGAACAGAGGTTTGGTGGTGTTGTTCTTCAAAAAGGGTGACAAAACTCTTTTAAAGAACTACAGACCCATCTCCCTTCTGAGCCACGTCTACAAGCTGTTTTCGAGGGTCATCACAAATCGTCTCGCAAGCAGGCTTGATGACTTTCAGCCTCCCGAACAAGCCGGTTTTCGAAAGGGCTTTAGTACCGTGGACCACATACACACGCTGCGGCAGGTTGTACAAAAAACTGAGGAATACAACCGGCCTCTCTGCTTGGCGTTTGTGGACTACGAGAAAGCCTTTGATTCGGTTGAGACATGGGCGGTGCTGCAGTCTCTCCAAAGGTGCCAAATTGACTATCGGTCCATCGAAGTGTTGAAGTCATTGTATGAAAACGCCACCATGTCCGTTCAAATCCAGGGGCAGAACACGAAGTCTATCCAGCTGCAGAAAGGAGTCAGACAGGGAGATGTTATATCTCCGAAACTGTTTACGACAGCACTGGAAAATATCTTCAAAGTTCTGGACTGGAGGGGACGCGGCATCAACGTAAATGGCGAGTACTTGACTCACCTTCGGTTTGCCGACGACATAGTAGTCATAGCTGAAACCTTGGAGGAACTCAGCGCTAT